>MU827781.1:12500-254697 GCA_029204205.1 Desmophyllum pertusum
ATATCGCTGAATAAACCAAACTGCAGTCTGGAGATTCAACCGCTAGGAATGCTTTGTCTTTTTTGTTACGAAAATAAAATCTAGACTTATTTTGTACGAGATTTGTCAACAAGTGATTTTAAAAATTACAAAACAATAAAATTAAATAAAACAATTAAATAATAATAAGAGGTTTCCGCTGTAAGAAAATGATTTCATATTATCATAACTTGGGTATAAACAGCCACCGCTTATCTTACTTTGAAAAATGGTTCCTTTGTTATAAACCCGAATAGCCTATATACTTGCATTAATGATGAGTGCGAAAAAGGTTATGGTTGATTTAAACCTGAATCTACGACGGTATACTTCTAGTCCCAAGTAAAATATTCCTGTACCTAAGAAGAAAATGTTTTAGTATTTTTTGATTGAAACTATCGTCAGAGATAGTTTTGTGAAACAATATGCATACTCATTCAGAATGGTTTGTTTAGTCACCAATTTGTCCAATGAAATTTAATCCTTCATGACTTATATTAGGCTGAATTTATACGTCGCAGTTCAGTCGCATTTCACTGAGTCGCGTCCAATGCAATTCAAAAACTCGCTGAAATCGCTTTAAATCATCGCAATGCCCACACAAATAGCACAATAGGACACGTTGTCTTCTTGATGTATTGCAACGTAGTCGAATCAAGTAATACCTACCAGCGAGATTTCTGCGGCTTGAATTAAATTCGACGCGACTGAAATGAGTCGACGTATACATTTTTGTCAATATGAATTGGCATGAGTCCCAATTTTTCCCCCTCTATTAATTTTGAATGTGAATAAGCAATTATGCACTAGTGAACGATAAATTAAATAAAATTTCTGAAAAGTTTGAATAAAATTGTAACAAAAAACGATAGACTGTTTACATTTCCCTTAAAGACTAAAGTGCACGTGCTCTTGTAACTTGAATGAGCTGAGACTAATATAATAGGTAACTATATATAAATTGTCAATTTCAAATGATCCCACCAAGTCATTTCTAAGAATGTCGATATACGGCATTCCTCGTCTTGAAAATATAACTTGAATCCTCGATTTCAACTGCGTACGGTGTATTCCAAAACAGGGCTGAGTATATCAACTATATTCCAGGGTCTTTATTTGGTATATTTTCGCAACTAATCATCTTGTTATGAGAAATATTAACGCGGATAAAAGCATGACGTTTCGACGACTCCATGTCATCATTTTTCAAATGCAAATTTTGGAAGTTTTACAGGTATATATAAGCGGATTAAAGTGTGAAAAATGTGAATAATACAATGCAGCGAAATTAAGAGTAAATAATACAAGAAAGATTGTTCATAGATTAAAACAAAAAACAAAAGGCAAAAAACAAAAAACAAAATTAAACAAAAAGTTTTGCGCGAATTGAGTCTGATTGAGTGTTCAATTCCGGTCTCTTGTTTTTAATGTGGAGCATTTCGTAGATGAGACATTCCAGCTTCCCGCGGCATTTCTTTAGAACCCTGAAATGTTCCTGCAAATTTGATGGTGTCTCGTTGTGCTCATCCCGAAGATGTTTTCCGATGGCGGAATATTTATGTTCAGCAATGCGTTGAAAGAGGTGTCGGCCCGTGTAGCCGACGTAACTTGCATCACACAAGTCGCATTTAAATTCGTATACAACACATTGTTGATTCACCAGAGGGGGCTTTGTTTCCGTTACTTTCAGATCTTCGATAAGTTTCCGGCTTGTGAAAACAGGCTGTAGCTCGTTGTTGATTTTTAACGCAAGATCACGTAGATCTCTACGTACAATGTCTGCCGATTTCTGATTCTTAAAAGGCAAGATGATCCGAACGGGGTTGTTTCCTGGCAAAACACGAGTTTGATTTAGGTCTTGTGAGCGCCGGTTGAATCTGAAGATGGTTGAGTCGATAAGCTTCTAAGGGTACTTTAACTTTAGGAAGATTGTTTTCAGATTCGTACATTCTTTAGAAAAAAGATCTGGCGAGGATGACAATCGATGGGCACGATTAAGCATGGTAAACTTTTTGTTTAATTTTGTTTTTTGTTTTTTTGCCTTTTGTTTTTTGTTTTAATCTATGAACAATCTTTCTTGTATTATTTACTCTTAATTTCGCTGCATTGTATTATTCACATTTTCACACTTTAATCCGCTTATATATATACCTGTAAAACTTCCAAAATTTGCATTTGAAAATGATGACATGGAGTCGTCGAAACGTCATGCTTTTATCCGCGTTAATATTTCTCATAAAATGTTTTCCCAAATCTTGTCTTATTAATCATCTTGTGTTGGAAATAAAGTACAGGTTAGCTCCAAGGCTTATAAAACCAGCTTCTGCTTTCTCTTTTGAATCTCATAAACTGTCACAACAGTCTAGTAAATTTATAGCAGTTTTTTGGACGGTTTTATGACAGGTATTTTAAGACGAAATCCATTAGAAAATCGAGTAATATTTCTGGCCAGTGGACAAAAATCCTGTACTACGACGCCATAAGCTTTCACGCTTAAACTAGACGTTCATGAGCCATACCTTAACGGTATTCACCAAATAATATAACTCCAAAATCCTTAAATTGCTTTCCGCCTTGAGTTTCCTCCTGTGAATGGGTTGAATCATGAGAGGTGGCAGCCATGTTTTTTGTTAAACATGGCTGCCACCTCTCATGACTCAACCAATTCACGGGAGCAAACTCAAGGCGGAAAGCAATTTAAGGATTTTGGAGTTATATTATTTGGTGAATACCGTTAAGGTATGGCTCATGAATGTGTAGTTTAAGCGCGAAAGCTTATGGGCGTCGTAGTACAGGATTTTTGTCCACTGTGTACTGGCCAGAAATATTACTCGATTTTCTAATGGATTTCGTCTTAATTCTTTATATGTGCCAGCTGCGTCATCATTCGATCTAGAATGTTTGAGTTCTGCGTGACTGTGTTCTATTACCGATGTTAATAAAGTGAAAATGAATATAAAATTCAAAATATACCCGTGTCTTAAGCAATCCGGTTACTATCAAACTTCTGGAGCTACCATACTAGTATGAGTTATTTTTTGCCGCTGTACAAAATCAATTTGGTAAAATCGCAAATGGCATCAATCAAAACTGAGACGAGACCACATCTGTTTTTTTACAGAAAAAGAACTGCTGGTGGCCCTGTCTTTTCGCCTGTTATTTCACACCGTGTGAAGATTGCCTGCTTTGTATTCTACGTTGTTGGATGAGTTTCGTTCACAAAATGAATCAATTTCGCAGTATTATTTACAAACAAAACAAAACACAAAAAACGTCGAAGCTCCCATAAGCGGACACCCTCGGGAAGCAGAAATAGTGTCCGCATTTGGAGCTGGTCGCTTACGGGAAATGTGTAAATACAGATGATAGAGAGTTCAAACGGGGCTTTGTCAAGACGGCCGTAAGTAGAGCTGTCCACTTACGAGAGTGTCCTCTCAGAGAGCTTCGACTGTACTTGTAGACATAAATACTGAATTTAAGCCCTTAAAACGGCCAGAGCACCTTAAATTATTTGATTGCATTTCAAGACATGGCTGTATACATGTAACTCGATCCAACCGTCTGTTTTTGGAAAACAAAATAAAGCGTTCGTTTTTTCTTTATTGGCTTTTCTCTTTAATGTCGATTCTCGCAATTTAGGCTGTACATGTAAGTAATTTCTGTTTGTGCGCACGTTAATAATATAACTCAGATGTTTATATTCATAACTCTTTGATCGTTTATAATTAAGTTCTGGATGACTGAGTTTTTTTGACAATAAGTGGCGGAAGTAGACAGTAAACACCGTCTGAGTTTATTTCAAACAGAGGGAGCAAATTCCTCAGCGAAGCTACAATGCTCAGTGTCAAAAGTATTGGGACACTTCACCATTTCGCCTACAAATGGTCTTTGTCTTTACCTCGCCCGTCCCCACCCCCAATACTATGTTGAGTTTTATCCGATCCAACCTTTCGATAACGTTTTATCTTCCAAACTGTCCTGTATATGATTTTGCAAGTTAAATATGTAGATGTAGATGTAGAATATTTCAGTGGAAAATTGAATAATGATTTCTCACTTCAAAAACTTTGCAACTGAGTGGTGTTTTGTTAGATGTCCCATGCAAGGACTTTTGACGAGTATTGTAGGCTGAGGCAGATAACACAAGCCGAGGCCTTGATAATAATTTATAATCATTCGAAAAGCAAATCCAATAATTGTTTTTTACGCACTTATATTGAAACATTTTGAGGTAAACTCTGGAGCATTTTGTAGCTCTTTCTTTTGCGAAATCTTATTTCTTCCCCGCTGCTGCTAATGAAATGGGCAGCACGTAACACGCGTGCGTGACGCGTAACAGCTTCTTCGTGTATGACGAATTAGTGTTTTAAATGTATAGGATACAAACTAGTACACCTCGGAACAAAAAACAAACAAACAAATAGGTGAATTATAACTCGACAGGGAAGAAGAAAGCTTTAACACCGATAAAACGTTTCATTGTGTGACAATTAGATCTTGAAAAACTGATGCCCCTAAAATATCTCAGGCACACTTTCATTTATTATTTTGGTTCGATTTAACCCATTGTCGTAACTAGGAAACAAACATTTTATCACCTAACAGCATTGACACTGGGTATATATGTAATTTTAAAATTTCCATAAGGTCTGGATAGAAGCAGACTAGATACAACTTTAACCCTTGACCGTTGGGAGCCGTTAGGGGTCTTCGTACTAACTTCGGAAATCTTCGGAAGTTGTAATTTGCAATGGTGTTACACTTCAACTGCACTGCTCTTAGCCAATCAGAATGGAGTAATTTATCAAGTGTATTATTAGTAGTGACATTTCACACCGATTATCAGTTTTACTACCAAAATAGGTGGACATTGGCATTAAACTTGAAATGATTTTGGTCACGTTGTTTTCGTCTGAAAAAAGGAAACACGTGATCATATTTTTGAGCACAATTGTCATAATTTGAAGAACTGAACACGAAATGGTTGAATTCTGAGTAAACAGTAAAACATATCTAGATAGTTAATCTAGAAATGTTTTTTCGAGATAACCGAGTTCGAGATAGCGCGGTTCAACACTGTATTATAAGTTGCCGTTGGGGCATTTAATATTCTTTGTGCACGTTGGAAACTAAATGTCCACGTTTTAACTAGTACTACCACGAGATTTGTTAGTGACATAAACAAGACAGCTTTTTTTATAATGTTCCTGGACTTTATTGCTCAGCTGATACAGAAGTTTCAAATATGTTGATACGAACGCTTCTAAAAACAGCAGTGCAGCTTTTATATCTTTTCTATATATATTCTAAAGTTCTTCTAAAAAGTTCAGTGGATCACATGTAACGTGTTTACTGCTGAGCTTTTGGCACCTCCTCAATAAAGATCCGAGACATTGTAGGCCAACCCGTATTTGCGTCAGCAATCTTGTGGCCAGTGTTGCAGCTCCCAACCCAGAATCCCACTCGCACCTTTCCCTTGTGGATGTTGTTACAGTGACCTTCAATATGGCGGTGACGGTAAAGATTTTGGTTCTTTCCAGTTTGCATGTAGAACGCACCGTCAATGGGCCCAGGAGAGCTGCACTCGGCGCCATTGAAGGTGAAATACCAGCGGCTACAGCAGTTGTTACATCCAGTAATCCTGAGGTTACCAGCAAAGTAAACATGGAGGGAAGTGTCTGTGAAGTTCTTCATGAATTCACAGTTCTATGAAGATAATTATCAAGTATAATTAATCTGGTGATTCCTAAGAATTTTCGGTAAGGAAGGGAGGAGGAACAAGTTCAATTTTAATTGAACTTTAAAAAGGATGAGTGGTTCTCATATTTAATAAAACTAAGGAAATAATTCAGTTTGTAATAATCTATTGGGATTATAAATAAATGATCTCATAATGAATGTACGGAACATTGAAAATACATGAGGTGGTGGGTAATAGATTTACACCGATATTCTTTGCAATTGCAATATGCCGGGTGGCGAGGAATATAATATTCGTCTCTATTCCATAGAGAAAAGTGGAAGAACCTTGTCAAATACACAGCACTTTCAGGACGAAGCAATACATTGTGCCGCCGTGTTGTTACTATATTTGATCAGATGCTATATATAGTGCTGAGTTACAAACTGACGTAGATCACCTACCTTGATCACACCAGAGTCTTTGCCATCAACCTTTTTCCACGTGCATTCTTTCCAGTTCATGTGCGAGGAAAGCTGAAGCGTTCCTGTTGTTCCACACTCTCCTTTCTCCCCTCGCTCTCCTTTTTTCCCTTCAGCACCAGGTGGTCCCTGAGGTCCAGTCTTTCCCGGGCTGCCCTGGGGTCCAGTCTTTCCCGGGCTGCCCTGGGGTCCAGTCTTTCCCGGGCTGCCCTGGGGTCCAGTCTTTCCCGGGCTGCCCTGGTCTCCTTTGGATCCGTCACGCCCGTCACGGCCAGGTGCCCCAGGGGAACCCGGCATGCCATGTATGCCGGGAAGACCATTTGTCCCTGGTTGCCCACCGTAATATAATGAGACCTGTCAATGAAATGACAATGGAATTAATTTGAGAGAATCATCTTAGTTTAAGTAATAATAAGGTTACAGGACGTTTTCCAGTGTCTTTATGTGATGATCAAGTCTATGCACATTTAACATCAAACTACCTAGGCTTCGACCGTGTTTAGAAGCGACAATATTGTCTCAATAATAATATTATTGTTGAAGTTGAAGGTTAAAATCTCTTTCATGTACTTTCATTTATGTCCTCGAACTAGAGCATATGTTCTCTTCTGTGGTATTCTTATTTTGGGTTTATTGGGTAGCTTTCTTAGGTTTGCGGTATACCCCTGACCCTGATTATTTTTATTTCAGTGATTATTTTCGTGTAATGACTAATAATCATTCTACAGCCGGGCTGTCTTGTTACTATAGGTAAGACAACACAGGAGATTGTAAAAGATAGTTAGAATAAGGGAACTGAAAAGAAAAACAAGAAAACAAAGAATAGGGTATAACATAAGGCGGCGGAAAATTAATATCACCTTGATCGGGTATTTGTAATCTTAAACAGAACATCAATTGAGTAGATTCAAAAGCAGTTTCTTAAACGACAGGAAAAAGGCGACTGAACAAAGAAATGGCAGAACCAATGAGTGATCTGGGCATTGCGAGATAAATTTGACAGTTGCTTTCTTTGTGCATAGTAATTTATAAATATATGCGAGGAGTATGTTATGGATTTTGTTTAAAATTTTCTTTTACTGATCACAAACGACAGAGGCGGCTACTGTTGAGAAAAAACCCTGTACAATGAACTCACTTTGTTGTCACTTGGTTTGCTGCTGCTGTTGACCGTCGCAGAGCACAAGGTGATCAGCGGTATCATCATTACAAGTAACATGATCAGCGAACTTTCCTTACGAGATTTGCCCATCGGTAACATTTTGGTCTGTGGACATTAATAACACTACCGAATATAAGAAACAGTTATTGTTACTTTCAGTACAGATTACACGTGACATTTGTGTGATTGGGGTCTCTTGTTATTCGATGGATTTTCTGTTATTGTAATATTTCTCTGCTCTCAGTTGGACTGGTTTATAAAAAAAATTAGCGGCTTATCTAAGTAACAAAACAAAACTATGACTAGTGATGCCATTTACATTTATATTCTTTGTACATGTAGCACTAAACATAAAGTGATACTGTGAATATAATCCCACTTTATTTTGTTAACAGTAAAAAAAATGTTTATTATTATTATGGACATTTATGTTAGCTTTTTAGTTTGGTTTCGTTGTGAAGTGCGGCCAGTGTGCGTTCTCATATGGCCACGAATAAAGTATCAAATACTGCGCCTGCCTGTAAAGTTCGAAATAATAAATCTATTTGAAAACCTTACTGATCAGCTCTTATCAGAAAAGTCAACCTCGCAGATCCAGGGGATGTTACTGGCGACGCGAAGTTAATTGGGCAAAATCTGCCTGACGAAAGTTTACAACGATTAGCTGAGTGTGTTGGAGTGTTTCCTTGAATCTTGCGTCAAATAAACAAACTGATAAAGAGCAAAATTATTCCCTTTACAGTTTAGTAAGCGTAGTCGAAATAGTGCCTACCTTCTTACTGTGGCTGTAATCATCTGAATGAAAATGATACCCCTGTCAGTATATCAGAACTGTTTATCTCTTTTGTTGACCGCGAAGTTTCACGTTAAAACAGGACAAAACACGGTTACTACCTGGCTGATGACGTGCAAAGTGTTGAAATACGTGGAGCACACTAATTGGCGAGATAATTTCTAAATTACCCAATGACGGAATCTTACATTTTGATTTGCTTTATTTTGTTAAGTCAACAACCGAAATACTAGATCACTCGCTGTAGAATTCCCATGCAAAGGCGAAGAGTCAATTTACTCCACTTTTTGGGTTACAGAATAACACTGATCATAGACGCATACAGTTTGGAAGTTAGGTTGCAGTGATCTAAATTTAACAGTGTTGATATTTTCCATGTCTTTGGTGAATACCGATCTAAAGACGTAACCATAGTTTCCTTTACTAAAACCCTTACAAATTGACCAATGACAAGAAGTGTTACGCTTTTATCAATTTGTTCTTTAGTTTTAAAGAGTAAATCATTGAAAAACACTTCCAAGTTAAAAGTTCGAGCAGTATTGATGGCCAGAACATCTAGAAATTATATTTTAAAAAAACTTATTTTTTGAATATTATTTCTCCCTGTACCACAGTCAATAAAGTATTTGAAAAATCTACTTGAGAGGAAGTTAATCGAGCAAAATCGGCGGTAAAGTTTACAACGATTAGCTGAGAAAGAAAGGAATTGTGTTTCCTTGAATCTTTCCTCAAATAAACAAATAAAGCAAAATTATTCCCTTTACAGTTTAGTAAGCGTAGTCGAAAAAGTGCCTACCTTCTTACTTTGCTGTAATCATCTGAATGAAAATTATACTCTCCGTATCAATATATCAGAACTGTTTATCTATTTTGTTGACCGCGAAGTTTCAAGTTAAAACAGGACACAACACGTTTGCTAGCTGATGACGTGCAAAATGATGAAATACGTCGAACACTCTAATTGGTGAGATCACTTCTACATTGCCCAATGACAAGGAATATTATAATTTCATTTTCTTTAATTAATTTACTTTGTTTTTAAAATGAGGTTCAAGTTAAAACTGGTTCGAGAGCTGATTACAAGTCAACAACCGAAATAGATCACTTGTTCCTGTGCAAAGGCGAAGCGTAATTCGTCATTCCACTTTTTGGATTACAGAATAAAACTGTTCATAGCCAAATTATTCAAAGACGCATACAGTTACATTGATCAAAATTTAACAGTGTTCATGCTTTCCATGTCTTTGGTAAATAGCAATCTAAACTGAGACGTAACCATAGTTTCCTTTACAGAGAACCCTTACAAACGAGATCGAACTGAAAACTGAGCTTTCGCTGATTTTGCAAAATTATAACCATTTTTTTTTTTACTTAAATGTTACTGAAAACCTGCATGATTCGATAAATAAATTCAAATCAACATTAAAAGACCACGCGTCGATTAATGAACACAAATTGGGAACACTATGTGCGTTTTCAAAGTAATATGTTTCAAATTCGTATTTTAAGGGACTGATGTTTATGTTTTTCCCCCAAAACTTGCGTATACTTCTAAAAGACACTTGAACGGACATTAAACTCAGTTAACATATAGTACATTTACCTTTGAAGTATATCTGAGCTTGAGTTTGTCCAAACGAAACAAAATATCCTAAATCGTGTATAAGAGAAAATGAGTGTTAGAAAACAAGAAATTGTTTCAAAAAAATTAATCAAATTTCATGCTTACACCATCAACTTGTGCAGTCTAATCCTGTCGCTGTTCACGGATGATTGAAATCATTTTTTCTCAGTTTACCTCCCTTTTTTTCTTTGTTTTAATAACGAGTTTCTCGTCAGAACAAGTTTGTGCAACAGCGTCAGATAAGACGAGCAGTCCTATTGGTCGTATAGTTACAAATTGACCAATGACAAGAAGTGTTACATTTTGATCAAGTTGTTCTTTTGTTTTGAAGAGTGACACATTGAAAAACACTTCCCAGTTAAAAGTTCGAGCAGTATTGATGGTCAGAACATCTAGAAATTATTCTAAAAAAAGAAACAATATAACTTATTTTCTGAATATTATTTCTCCCTGTTAACACAGTCAATAAAGTATCAAATACTGCTTGTAAAGTTTGAAAATCTTAATTAAAACCTTATCAGAAAATTCGACATGAAGTTAATCCTGCAAAATCGGCGGCAAAGTTTACATTCAACGATTAGTTGAGAAATAAAGAAATTGTGTTTCCTTGAAGCGTCAAAAAAACAAACAAAATCAAAATTATTTCCTTTACAGTTCCGTAAGTGTAGTCGAAAAAGTTCCTACCTTCTTGCTGTGGCTGTAATCATTAGAATGAAAATGATTAACACCAGTCAATATATTAGAACTGTTTATCTCCTTTGTTGACCGTGAAGTTTCACGTTAAAACAGGACAAAACACGTTTACTAGCTGATGACGTCAAAGTATTGAAATACGTCGAGCACTCTATAGCTAATTGGTGAGATCATTTCTAAATTACCCAATGACATGGAATTTTACCTTTCTATTTGCTTTATTTTATTTTAATGAGTTTCACGTTAGGTTCGAGAGCTGATTACGAGTCAACAACCGAAATAGATCATTTGCTGCAGATTTCCCATTCAAAGGCTTGTGCAGTCAATTTACTCCACTTTTTGGGTTACATAATAAAACTGATCATAGACGCATACAGTTGGAAAGTTCGGTTACATTGATTATCTGAAATTTAACAGTGTTGGTGTTTTCCATGTCTTTGGTGAAAAGCGATCTAAAGACGTAACCATAGTTTCCTTTTCAGAGAATCCTTAAAAAGCGATTTAATTGAAAACTGAGCTTTCGATGATTTTGCCAAATTATAATAAATTTTCAGTGTTAGTTAGATGTTAAGGACCACGCGTCGATTAATGAACACAAAATGGGAAGGTTACACATGTATCTCCGTTTTCGAAATAGTTTGTTTCCAATCCGTAGTCAATAAGGCAGGAATTTCGTGTATTCTTCTAAAAGACACTTGAACTTGATACTTGACACGTGAGTCAATTTACTCCACTTTTTGGGTTACAGAATAAAAACTAATCATAGCCGAATTATTCAAAGACAAATACAGTTACAGTGGTCAAAATTTAACGTTGTTAATGTTTTACTTAAAAACCTGAAAACCTGCACGATTCGAGTCAAATAAAATTAAACACAAAATGAGAAGGTTATCTGCGTTTTCAAAATATTTTGTTTCAATTCGTATTTTTAAGGGACTAGGCCCGTTTATCTTTTTTTCCAAAACGCGTGTATTCTTCTTACAGACACTTGGACCGACATTAAACTCGGTTAACATACAGTATATTGATCATTTACCTTTCAGGAAGTATATCTGCGCTTGGGTTTGTCCAAACGAAACAAAATCCTAAACCTTGTAAAAGAGAAAATGAATGTTAGATTTCACCACGAAAAAGGGAAAATATTTCCAACAATTAAATTCAAATTTCATGCTTACACAGTCAACTTGTGCACTCTTCTCTTCTCGCTGTTCACAGTTAATTGAAGTCAATTATTTTTCAGTTTACCTCACTTTTATATTCTTTGTTTAACGAGTTTCTCGTCAGAACAAGTTTGTGCAACAGTGTAGCGATAACACGAGCAGTCCTATTGGTCGTATAGTTACAGGTTGACCAATGACAAGAAGTATTGCATTTTTATCAATTTGTTAATTTGGTTTGAAGATTGACACATTCAAACACACTTCCCAGTTAAAAGTTCGAGCAGTACTGATGGTCAGAACATATTCTTGCAATTATAAAAAAACCCTAATATAATTAATCAAATTCTCAGAGTGCTATTCCTCCCTGTAACACGGTCACACATACAGAAACCATACATTGTAGCAGAAAAAAGTTATTATAACGTAGGATAGCAAAATGATGACGCTTATTGTAAGTCGTCGAGATAAGCACATTCATTTTGTTCAGAACATTGGTAGTAGGTTTTCTCATTCCAATGGAATCCATGAACACTACAAATTCCTAGTTTTATAAGCCCGCGTTGTCACAAATAAAATTCGAGTTCTGTACTATCGCACCTTTACAAAAATCATATGCATCACCGTTTATCTGAAATTAGATTCAAATCGTTATACAACATTTGGAACCATTCCCTCTGTTTTTCCTTGAATTACAGGATTAAATTACTGAAATGGCCGGAGTGGAGAAGTAAAACCGTCTTTTGGAAGCATACACAAGCTGATGGGCGCAAAATGGACTACTACCTGTGAAATTGGCTTAGGTGAGTTTTTGTGTGTTCCGACAAGCCTAAAGCTAAGTGGTGGCTGTTTTCTCAAAAATGATACTCTTACTAGCAAGACATGTATATGCATTTAATTGAATCATTTACCTTTGATTATAGTAGCTCAGTGCCTGTGTCGTCTGAATGGAAGCAGAAAGCTAAATGGGGTAGAAGAGAAAAAAAGGTGTTATATTTAACATCAAAACGAGCAAAGTTTACTTCCCCAAAATAATCAAAACATCTGCGAGCGTACATCTTCAACTTGTACAATCCTCTCTCGTCTTTGTTCAGAACTGAAGTAAAATTATATTTTTCTTAGTGAAGCAACTTTTGCTTTGTTTATTCAGTGATGTAAGGTTCTCGTCAGAACAAGTTTGTGAAACAACTGACATACAATATAACACGCCATGCTATTCGCTAGAACTGTTTGCTTACTCTACGATTGGTCCAATGGAATGACATCTTTCATTTCTGCAATAATAGTCAGTCTTTTCTACACAAATTAGTGCAAGTCATATTTTGTTTTTTTCTTTCAATGCAATTCTGCACTAGTTTTTATTTTTATTATTTCAAACCCAGCCGAAAATAAAATTGCTGTGAAATTCAGTGGCAAGAGATAAGTGCTTACTTCCTCCCTAGAAAACAACAACAGCTTTTACACTATTTCGTTCGTTGTT
The DNA here is from genome assembly GCA_029204205.1 of Desmophyllum pertusum. Classification (NCBI taxonomy): domain Eukaryota; kingdom Metazoa; phylum Cnidaria; class Anthozoa; order Scleractinia; family Caryophylliidae; genus Desmophyllum; species Desmophyllum pertusum. The sequence continues at coordinate 25,590 of MU827781.1, forward strand.
GGCATAATTAAAAATAGTCCAAAGCCTGTGAAAAGTATTTTCATTCTGTTTACCTGCGTTGAATCATTTACATGTAAATGGGATATTATTTAAGTTGGATAAAAATGTAGAAAGAGGTTCTCAATAAGCATCTGCGCGAACCCGTGATATTAATAAAACCGCATTTGTTGTAGTTACAAAGTTTGCCGATTCTGGAGCTAATATCTTCGTATTTTATGGTGTTCATGAACATTGTTCATCACTAACGTTTGGTTTAAAATTATAATGATTTCTACCAAAAATCTAGCTCATAATAACAACTTAGGACACCAACTTGGAACATGGGTTCATTTGGTTATGCCGGCGTACTTTTTGCTGTTGAATAAACGTTGTACTGAATACTTGCCTGCGAGGAAGCTCTCTTGGGGCTCGCAGACTCGGTAAATACGTACGCAAATGACAAATTGTATTGGCAAATGGCAATTTTACTGAATACCTTTAGCTTTTTGTAATGTTGTTGAAAATCTACACACTGCCGGGTTGATAAATTTATTTCCCGAAACTGTTTTTCTGCCTACTAATGAATGTATCTGAGTTTTACAAATGTTAGTTTCGAGGAAAGGCCTTCTTTAGCGGAAGATCGAGTTGTATTCTATTTCAGTTAAAACATCTATAAATTATTTACCTTTGAAGTAACTCAGCGACTTGGTTGTCTGAATGGAAACAGAAAGCTAAACGGCAGAAGAGAAAAAAATGAGCGTTACATTTAACATCTAAAACATCAAAACCAAAAAAGAATTCAATAAGGTAATAAAAGAACTGCATGCTTACATCGCTCATTTCTCCAAGCTAAATCCTCAGCTAGTTTTATTTTTTCGGTTTCTGACTTTCTCAGTTTGTTTAGTGAGGTTCTCGTCAGAACAAGTTTGTGAAACAACATATCAATATTAAACATCTTATTTTCTTTCTAACAAGCAATTCTATTGGTTACCTATATATAACGGTTTGTTTAGTCGTCGATTTGTCCAATAGGATGCAGCCTTTCATTCTTGTCACATTTGTCACGTCGTTCATTACTGACATTATGCAATTTCTGAATTCGGCAGAATTATTATCTGCTGCGGAATGATGAGAAATTATCGCGTCTTGTTTTCTAAATAATAAATTTACATGCTTCCAAAAATATGAGCCCAACACTGTAACAATGAGATAAATTTTCGTTTACAAATGATTCCATCCCTTATTAGTTTCTAACAGTACAAAATATCAGTCTAGATTTAGAGTTTTTCCGTTATTGTCATAGCTTGAGCCCTAAACGGCGTGAAAAAATTATTGGGGATATAATTGCGTTAGACTAATATTATAAGGATTTGAAAACAGGCCTGGGTATAACAATTTGTATGTACACTAAGACAGTCACTTTTTTAAAATGCCTATATGGAAATAACCTACTTTTGGAAGCAAAAGAAAACTTTTGTTTTGCTTTGCAAGTAATTTGTTTTTTCTTTTTTTCCTCAAAGATAACTTTCAAGTTTCGTGGTAAGCAGACAAATCTCGCCATCTAAAACCTAAAACCTTATTAATAAGTGTTTTCACTCGTGGCAGCCATTAACATTTCTTCAATCGTGAATATTTGGGTTTCAGTGATGTTTGTGTTTGTTTGACATGAGCGCAAATAGAAAACAGACACTACACGAAGTATATATCTCACGTGAGAAAGCAAAGTTCTGCAGAGAGTACAAAACTCTATAAATAGTTGGATTCCATGAAAGAAAACGAAATCACACCTAGTTACAAACTTCAATTACGAAGATAGCTCCATTTAAAAGCGAAATAATCAAGTTAACAAAATGACAAAGGTTAACATCTTCCTTTCGTAGATTTGAATATCTAATGTCTATACCGAAAACATAACAATTCAGCTTAGAATATTCCTCCCTTCTTCCACAAATAATACAATGTATAAGCTTATATGTTTTTTTGGAAACGAAAGTCACCAAGTCTCACTTTTTTTATTCTAAAGAAAGTGACCAATCCTTATAAGGCTTTCATCATGACCAGTATCACCAACTGCTGTGATTTTGCCTATTCCTTTATTTGCCGTCGATATATTTTTTCTTTCATTGCTTATTTAATATTCTCTTCAATATTCATGCCGGTTTAATTTGGGATTTCGATGGTATTGTGACTCCGTAACAAATCAGGACGAACACAGCCTGAATTATAAAACGAAATATTCCGGAAAACATATTGAATTTATCCTTAAAATAATGTCATAAACATTGAAGTGTGCAAATGCAGTGCACGTCAGTAGAAATTCGCCAAACGACAGCTATTAAGAGCGGCTTTCAGTAATTATAAAGAATCCTGAGACAAAAGCAAAAATTCGAATTTTTTTTTATTTGCTCAAAAAGACCCTTTTGATGAACTATTTTGAAAAAAAATATATAAAGGTTCCAGCGATTTTTATATTTCGAGAAAAATAGGAAAGTTTGAAATGCGACCCGATCGTGCCAGAATGCTGATGAAAATTATGCAAAATAGTGCATTTTCAATACGCCAGTTCACAACAACGAAAAGTTGCCTTGGATTCATCTTTGGATGATTGGTTATCCATCCTTAGATCATCCTTTAGAACCACAATTCATTTTGAAATATATATTCTTTGACGGTTTTTTACCCGTTTAAAAAATGCATCGATCGCAATTTAAATTACACACCAAATTTTGTCTAACTTCCGAGCGCCACAACTCCAAGGGTATACGTATCTATTCGCAAAACGTGGGTTCTTTAGAAAGCTTTATCCTACATATTTGTCATATCCAAATATTTAGTTTGGCTCGTGAAAAGTAAGTGCGCTAGCGTGAAAAATGTATAAGCCCTTTTGACATATTCCGCCATTTTCCGAGATGTATCGATAATTTCTTTACGTATTAATTCCTTGATTAAACGAATGAAATCTGGCCTTACACTGCTGCTTTTATCCGTATTAATGAGCAATTCTTATCACAGCATTTTAGTAACCTTCATTCTTCACGTAAACATACTTTTTGGTACGAAGATAAATATAATTAATTAGCGGCTCACCTTGTTCTGTGTCAAAATGAAACTCGTCGCTGCATGATGTTGTTGACATTTGATTCGCGGCGTTTCCGATTGTCTAATCGTTCATTTCAAAAGCGTTACACTTTATGTCCTTTATCTGCAGCTTTACCTATATGTGTTCCTGAAATTTTAGAGGAACCGTTGATAGTACTTCATATAAATCTAGTCGCGCTCTTGACCTCGTCACGTCACGTCTCGTCACGCAAACGGAGTTGTTCATTTCCGGCTCACATACGTGTTGATTTACGACTTTAGGCTGGAGACGGATAATCCGTCCAGACGAATCATCCGTCTGATAGTTGATAATAACCGTTATTAAGCTAGAAATAAAATCTAGTATTATCTAGTTGTAAATTTGCCTTTCCATTTTCTCTCAAAGCTTCTCAAGAGCAAAGCAAATACGGCCCGTTGAACCTCTCTAATACGGACACTGAAGGGATGCAGCAAAGTGTCCGTAATAGAGAGGTGTCCGTATTAGGGAGGTGTCCGTAAGGAGAGGTTCGACTGTACCTGTACGTCGTATCTTGTTTGGCCGTTTTAACATACGAATGAAACAAACGAATTGAAAAAGTATTGTTTTCAACTTTGTTTGCGATAATAAAATAAAAAAAATGGCAAACTATGTCCAAGCCCTGTTCAAGATGTCTACAAAACTGATGATGTTAATTCGATGGCCTGGCGGACCGCCAAGGAGGAGGCGGTTACAACGTACTGACAATATATCGGTAATGGCTGCATGGGCAGACTATTTTCTAGTGTCCTATTTGGCTTGTCATTCATGGTGAACAAAAAAATATTGGGCGTTCAGTTTCAGTACTCTTTAGAATGTCCTAAATGCCTTGCAAAGAAGCTCGGATACCACAATAGTTATTGCAAAGTAAAATAACTTATGAAAAATATTAAAAATTAAAATATTGAATGAGATTCGGGAATACAAGTCAGCACCCTCGAACATTCCCTTGCAAACACAACCACTTTTAGCATGCGAGCGCAAAATATTACGCACAGTAATGGCTAATTTTCACGTTAATTATATCCCACACAAGCGTGCGCACGATTATTTGTTAATTTTCCAAACTGTTAGACTGCAAAACAGTCGTTTTTTTCTCGCTGGTCGCAAGGCGCTAAGCGCGAGCCTCACACGGCCGTCTCTCCCCAGTGCCACTCTCCGTTTTCACACTCGCTCGCCCACTCGCTCCAGACCTTTCGTTCAAAGACCGCGCGCATTCGTTTGACAGTCCGACGCAAAAGATACGACTGTTTTGCACTCTACCAAACTGTCCAAATTGCTCCTTAATTTGGACATCCTTAATTTGGACATGTGTCCAGATATGTATCCAATGCAAATTAACGATTAATTTGGGCAGTTCACCCGCGATATAATTAAAACCTAATAGCGCTACATGCTTGTCCAATTTGAAAATAATTGAATTCAAAAAATTTCTCGAACTGCTAAATTGGACTCGACCTACGGTCTCGTCCAATTTTGGCAGACCTCGAAATTTCTTTCATCCAATTATTTCCAAATTGTACAGCATGTAGTCCTATTACATAATAATAATAATAATAAAACCTTTATTTGAGTGTCTGACTGGAATAGCAGTTATAAACCACTAAATGGGGACACTGTGTATACATTACTAATAATTATTGCTAAAATACTAGTCGGCCTGATTCAGAATAGTTGGCGCACTGATTCGTACGGGCATTTACAGTCTTTACACGCTACGATTTGTCGGCCCGATTTCTCTTTCATTGGTATAGCGCGAGGCTGAAAATTGGCACGATTTATAAAATCTGTTGCGCTGCTACGCTTAGTCATTTTTTCAATCACGTTAGGCCAAATAGGGCGGATAAATTGTAGCGCGTAAATTATTAGCCTTAAATATATTCTAACCAAAATTAAATAATCTGCTGCTGAGCGTCCACCACAGGAACGACCCGCCACAATTTCACTGATCATGAGCATAGCTTCATATGGAGCCTTCCTTCTTCAACGTGCGCGCGAAAAATATTACACACAGTAAATAGTAAGGATTATTCTGACCAACAGTAATCTGCTGCTGAGTGTCAACCACAGGAACAAAACCGCAACAAGTTCACTGAGCATAGCTACATTATAATGTAGGCCTTCCTTCTTCAACGTGCGCGCACAAAATATTACGCACAGCAGTAAAGAGTATTCCGAACACCACTAATCTACTGCTGAGCGCCCACCACAGGAAAAACCAGCCACAACTTCACTGAGCATACCTTCCTTCTTCAACGTTGTGCGCACAAAACGAGACTCACAGTAAAGAGTAAGAGTATTCTTCCCAGTGATGAACACTAATCTGGTGCTTAGCGTCCACCACAGGAACAACTCGCAACGAGTTCGCTAAGCATAGCTTGATATGGAGCCCTCGCCTTCTTTCTTCGAACTGTACTAGGTAACTCCAATTCGAACTTCTCACAAAGCATTTGCAGCATACCCAACTTCAAAGTTCCCAAGGTATTGTCCTCTGACCATGCTACAGACGTTGTATTGGTCAAATACAATGGGATGGGCGGCCTGAATACTCTTTAGGATTTCCTCTCGTGCTTTGCTAAAATTTGATTCTTCCTCAGCAGCAAAGATATCATCTTCAGTTGGCACTAATTGCTGGCGAACTTTGGCCGCAAGTCGAGTGAAAAAGGACGTTACTTGTGTTACTGTTAGGAATTCTGATGAGAGAAAGAGGCGCTTGCCGTCCGAACCTATGGCTCGTCTCATTTCCTTGGCCACTGTTTCAGGCTCTACCTTTCTTCCAGATGATTGCCCAATATTGAACTTGGACTCCAAATAAACTTTCTGTTTCTCGTTAAAACGATAGGATTTTTCGATTCTTTTAGAGCCCAGCCTTCCGGTGCAAGATTCGATTCATCTTCCAAAAGCGTTGCCACGGACTGCATTGTTGGCATGTCTGAGACACCCTCATGCAGGCGGTCGGCGTACTCCGTCTTCGCGAGGTCAAGCAATGAAAGCCTTTCTAGCGATTTAGCACATTTCTCGAAGGAGAGGTGTCGTTCAAGGCTTGATAAATGCTGAAATACCCGAATGCAACCTTCCTGTGGACAAGGAAAAGCCCCAGGACTCAAAGCCCTCTTCCGTCGGATTGTCTTCCTTGGAGTCAACCTTCTTTTGGTATTAGCTGAATAATCAAAAACAGGTTGGCCGTGATTTTTATCAAATCTTATTTGCACCTGTAATTTGACTAATTTGTAGCTCTTGTCACAAAAATATATTTCGAACCGTTATAACAAGTACAACATTTACGTCTAGGCAAAAATTAGTATCACTGAAAGTATGCGTTCGACTCGGCTGTGAATGAATTGAACACTCGGGGCTCGAATTCGAAATATGATATCGTTTTTATGTTTGCGTGACGAGACGGAGACGTGACGTGACGAGGTCAAGATCGCGACTATAATATATATATCTTATATGAGGTACTAGCAAACGGTGCAACGGTTCTTCTAAACTAACAGGAACACAAATAGGTAAAGCTGCAGATAAAGGTCATAAAGTGTAACGCTTTTAAAATGAACGATTAGACCAACGGAAACGCCGCGAATCAAATGTCAACAACATCATGCAGCGACGAGTTTCCTTTTGACCCAGGACAAGGTGAGCCGCTAATTAATTATATTTATCTTCGTATCAAAAAGTCTGTTTACGTGAAGAATGAAGGTTACTAAAATGTTGTGATAAGAATTGCTCATTAATACGGATAAAAGCAGCAGTGTAAGGCCAAATTCCATTCGTTTAATCATGGAACTAATACGTAAATAAATTTTATCGATACATCTCGGAAAATGGCGGAATATGTCAAAAGGGCTTATACATTTTTCACACTAGCGCACTTATTTTTCACGGGCCAAACTAAATCTTTGGATATGACAAATATGTAGGATTAAGCTTTCTAAAGAACCCATGTTTTGCGAATAGATACGTATACCCTTGGAGTTGTGGCCCTTTGAAGTAAGGCAAAATTTGGTGTGTAATTTAAATGGCGATCGATGCATTTTTTAAACGGGTAAAAAACCGTCAAATAATATATATTTCAAAATGAATTGTGGTTCTAAAGGATGATCTAAGGATGGATAACCAATCATCCAAAGATGAATCCAAGGCAACTTTCCGTTGTTGTGAACTGGCGTATTGAAAATGCACTATTTTGCATAATTTTCATCAGCATTTTGGCACGATCAGGTCGCATTTCAAACTTTCCTATTTTTCTCGAAATATAAAAATCGCTGGAACCTTGTATATATTTTTTTCAAAATAGTTCATCAAAAGGGTCTTTTTGAGCAAATAAAAAAAATTCGAATTTTTGCTTTTGTCTCAGGATTCTTTATAATTACTGAAAGCCTCTCTTAAAGGTGACAAAATTAAATTAATCTAAAATCGGATTATACCAGCCGAGGCTATAACGGTGTATGACTATGTTCAAGTTGAATAGAAGGTTCGTTAAAACAGTCAGTTTGGACATGATAAATTTGAAGTGGTTAACTAAAAAGAATCTGGAAATTCGACTGATACATCGTTCTATTTGTGCTCATGTAAAATTTGTATACGAATCGATTTAAACATGCCGGTTTTCGCTTAGCTATTATTTACTGACCCAAAAAGAAATAGAAGATACCTGGCACTTCTTGCAAGAGAAAATACAGTTAAGAGAACGATCGTACCTGTAAATGCCCTCTGTCATATGGTCTTGTGTTAATTGATAAGAATACATCGATGCGGTTGGAAATTGTTCTTTCATATTACATTTATGACTCTAGGTTCTTGTTCCTACCAGTTCATTATTGACATATATCCATTGTTTTCAACAGTTTGTTAACTGGCACTTCTGACAAAACTGTTTACGGTAGTTCTTCTCTATATCCAATGAACGAGCTGACTTTAGTTTTTGTGTGTTTACTAAACTTCAAAACGTCAAGTGAAATTATAATTTGAAATCGAAACTGATTAGTGTAATAATGATCAACAGTGAAGTTTGTGAACCATAACCACTTTCTTATCCTCTAATTATTCCGTTTCAACTCAGGGCTTAAAATTAAACAAACAAACACTGTTAGATACTGTTTGAGATCATCGCAGAGCTTCGCGCCGTTAACGCGGAAGTCATGGGTTCAAATCCCGTTGAAGTTGAAACCCTAATTATGTTTCACTTTTCAGGATGCAATTGCACAACTGCGAGGATCATTTATTCACTTTACACTCTATATCAGCAGTTCATATCATGTATCACTATGAAATCACCACGTTTCAGAAGGAAACCAAAAGCTTGGGGATCAGGGTTAACTGACAATAATAACAGGAAGTGTAATCTCGACTCGCGCGAAACGCGTTCCACTCGCACAAAGAGTTCAGTTTACACGCGTGACAACTGAAAAGCGTCAAGTACTTCCACGCGTGGCGTCAACGGCTTATTAAGTCAATATTTTGATGGTTGATATTGAGTTTTAAGTGAGCGAGTTTGTTCAACTCAAGTGCAAATAAACCTTAAAGAAGTGCTTGTTTTTTATTTGCCATAAAGGTCAATCGAGTAACAAATTAAAACTGCAAAAACAAAACAAGTGTAATGGGCCCCCACTGTAGCAAATGAAAAAAAAAAATCAAATTGATTTAAAATAAAGTAAAAATCCAAGATTATATGTTATACATGCTTATGGCAGCTCTAGGCTACCATACACTACTAAAATGATTACTTTTTTTTTTAAAGAAAATACTTAATTTTTTGGCGCCAAATTGCGCCAATGAAATGTCATTTTATATCACTGTCTTTATATAATGTTGTAATAAAATAATAAAATCACAGGACCTATCTGGAACTGAAAATATAATTTTTAAGAATGAAGTAAAAAAACCCAGGCATAATCCATATTTATAAATAAAGCAAGGGGTCACACGGTCATACCCATATTAAGGTGGCTCGATGTAGTTTTTTTAGCGCTGGGGTGAGAGTTTTGAAAACAAAAATTCGATCAGAAGGCAATCTTCGATTTTTGTCATACTACACCATGATGATGACAAATGATGATAGATTTATTTTACACTGGTTTCCAAGCAACAGAGGTTACCATAGCAACGATTTCGGCATCCTATTGGTTTTAAACAAGGCTGATTTTCTCGAAATCTAGTCGAAAACATTGCATTCATTTTTTCATATTTTAAAGTATGCTAGTTTGACCACCTGTAGACGAAATTTCAAGAAATTCTGTAAGGCCGTTTTTGATTAAAACTGCACTGAACTTTTTGCGATCGTGTTTGTGTATGTCCCAGAATTTACTTCAAAATCTTTCATTAAATTAAAGCTATATGTACCTCCCCTCTGTTGAAGGATTTTTAATGATATTAAAGACTTTGTAAGGTAAATGGATCACCTCGGATGGTTACGATTTCAAAATATTCAATTTTGAAGAACTGCGCTTAGGCACTTCAGAACACGATCGAAGTGCGTGATTTACATTTAGCGGGATATTGCTAAAATGCTCTTACAGATTTTTTTTTTAAATTGTTAGGTGTTAGCGTGATGGTTGCACTTGATATTCCAATCGAAAATGCCATTAAAAAATCGTTGCAAGCGTTAGAAAATAACACCGAATTATGGGTAAGTTTCGCTCGCTACTGTATTTCTCCGAACAGGGATTTTGTTTATCTTGTTTCTGGTCAATTTCTCTCTTGATGCACGTGCAATGAATATTAATTTTATTCCAAATGCATGCCGCGTGTGGCCTGTTTTTCATGCAGATCGTAGTAATATATATTTTTTACAAACATGTATATATTTATATATGATACACGTGTACCTTATACAGCCATGGCGCGGAAAACGAAATTTTGAAACGAAAAAATTCGTAAAATGAGAGAAGCTAGAGAAGCTAAAGGCAGTCGTGATACAAAATTTCGTTTTCCGCACCATGGCTGTATATGGTACACGTGTATCATAATATAAATATATACATGTTTGTAAAAAATATATATTACTACGATCTGCATGAAAACCGAGGCCACACGCGGCATGCATTTGGAATAAAATTAATATTCATTGCACGTGCATCAAGAGAGAAATTGACCAGAAACAAGATAAACAAAATCCCTGTTCGGAGAAATACAGTAGCGAGCGAAACTTACCCATAATTCGGTGTTATTTTCTAACGCTTGCAACGATTTTTTAATGGCATTTTCGATTGGAATATCAAGTGCAACCATCACGCTAACACCTAACAATTTTTAAAAAACAATCTGTAAGAGCATTTTAGCAATATCCCGCTAAATGTAAATCACGCACTTCGATCGTGTTCTGAGGTGCCTAAGCGCAGTTCTTCAAAATTGAATATTTTGAAATCGTAACCATCCGAGGTGATCCATTTACCTTACAAAGTCTTTAATATCATTAAAAATCCTTCAACAGAGGGGAGGTACATATAGCTTTAATTTAATGAAAGATTTTGAAGTAAATTCTGGGACATACACAAACACGATCGCAAAAAGTTCAGTGCAGTTTTAATCAAAAACGGCCTTACAGAATTTCTTGAAATTTCGTCTACAGGTGGTCAAACTAGCATACTTTAAAATATGAAAAAATGAATGCAATGTTTTCGACTAGATTTCGAGAAAATCAGCCTTGTTTAAAACCAATAGGATGCCGAAATCGTTGCTATGGTAACCTCTGTTGCTTGGAAACCAGTGTAAAATAAATCTATCATCATTTGTCATCATCATGGTGTAGTATGACAAAAATCGAAGATTGCCTTCTGATCGAATTTTTGTTTTCAAAACTCTCACCCCAGCGCTAAAAAAACTACATCGAGCCACCTTAATTAAGTTACAGTGTACTTTTCTGACTAGAAACAAGCCGGCAGTGTTACCCTTGAAAAAAATATTAAGCTATTTCACGAGAGGCTATTGAAGAACCTACACAGCCTGATTTCTCACTCAGATATATAAGAACCTTTTTGACTTGGAAAAATGCAGGTAAAAGTTTGGTCAGAAATATGAGAAAATTACCGAGAATGTAGTTCACGTTGAACATATCCAAAGATTAGAACAATACATCGACTAGTTTTTGTGTGGGTTTACACGAGGTGTATTAGTAATCCCACACTTAGCCATGAGCTGATATATTTTTGTATTTGTGGGTTTGTTTGCTGGTGGTTTGCAAGAGTTGCGCCAGCCACGTTTTGTTTTCAGCCTGAAAAACGAGGCGTCTTAAGATATTTTCGTTTGGTTTGGAGTATGTGATACTGTTAGCCTGAAGACAGAAATCTAATGTTCGAAAGACTTTGAAACCGATTGCCCTGGAGGTAATTTGATCCGATCATAATTAACGGGAGAGATAAAATAAATCAACTGATTTCCTTGGCCACATATATTTGCCATCCAGGCAACGCTTCCTTTTACTGTTCAATTATCCTCAGATATATCAGTCGCCTGAATGATTTAAATACAAAATATCCATCACTTTACAATTTTGATTGTTCGTCCTGCTAGCGTCTTCGTCTTTTGATCTTCAGTTTTAGAGTCCTATTAACCTAAACTACAATTATACTGAGCTCGGTGTGTGGAAAGGTAACTAGGGGGTAACCTTAAATCTGCGAGTTTTAACTTCTTTCTCTGAAGCTAAAAATAAGCAAATGGCGATTCAAACAGGACAAGACCAATGGGAATTCGTTTTAAGACATTTTTTTAAATAATTCTAAATTAGGGTACGTTTGGAGTGATCAGAATGAAATTTATATTATGAGCTTTTTAAAGAAATGTTTACAAGTGTTCTTTCGCCCCCTCTCCCCAATCCCCTCGCCGCTCTTCGCACTTCGCTCCCCACTATCCCGAACGGTTGGAACAGGGAGTATACCCCAAATTTGACCATTTTGCAATATTTTACTTTTTGTTATCTTCAGATAGATTACATCAAGACCTTTCATTTCCAAAAAGTTTCACGAAAAAGATTGCTTCTAAAGAAAGTTATGAAGAAAAAACGATTCTCGCCATTAATTATTTCCAATCGAGAGCCGTCAACAGTTGGTCAACATGTACGTACAAAAAGTCACGTAACATGAGGGCCGACGTGTTTGTAGATTCACCCGAAATTCGAAAGCCGCATCTTGCAATGTCCGTACAAACATAACAGACTGTGTCCGCGTTTTCAAGTTAGAATATACCGAAATGCGAAATTGTTCGGTACTGAATTGAGCCGAAGCGCTCGTCTCAACCGGGTCTCAAGTGACACCGGATCGCATCACTGATTAGGACAACTTGAAAATTGCTCGCGGCTGCATAGTCTGACAACAAAACTGTGTCGGGGAATTTTATTTTTTTCTCTCCTTCGAAAGTTATGAGTATTTTCGTACAGAGAATACGTGTTTTGTCAACCCTCGAAGTTTAACTGTGTGTTAAAAGCTAACCAGACTAGTAATCAAAATTCCCCGACACAGTTTTTTGTGTGTACTGCGCTTGCGTAGTCAACACTATGCACTTATACCGTAAAATTGTTAACAAAAGAAATGTTAACAATGCTCTATTGTTAACATCAAATCGATAAACAAACCACAGACAATCGATCAAATCAATAACAAACCACGGTTTCCGAATTTTAATGGCCGGCGCTTCGATACCATACACAATAATGTAAATCAAGTCGATACAATAGCAACGAATCAAGCCTTCGATAAAATGCGCAATAAATCAAGCCTTCGATACGAAATCCTCCCTTCGACGCGATCGCAATGAATAATAATAATAACTAATTTACATAGCGCTTATTCATCGCTGTTCTAAGCGCTTTACAAAGTATAATGGATAAAAAACTAATGAATCAAGCCTTCGATAGGATACCCAATAAATCTAGCGTTCGATGCGATCAAAATTAATCAAGCCTTTGATAAAATACGGGATAAATCTAACCTTCGATACGATCGCAATGTTTCAAGCCTTCAATAAGATACGCGATAAATCTAACCTTTGATACAATACATGCATACATGCATCAATCACAATGAATGAAGCCTTCGGAAAGATGCAATGATCTAGCCTTTGATACGATACGCAATGAATCAAGCCTTCGATAAGTTACGCGATAAATCTAGCCTGCGAGCAAGCTCTCTTGGCGTTTTTGGAGGGAAAATAGAAAGAGCGGGGAAAAGAGAGCTTGCACTATGTCTCAGAATTTTGAATGCCGCCCCTCAAAACCCCTCGCCGTTTACAGCTGTTTGAGCTGTCAAAATTTGGTCAATTGAAACTTCGTGGTCGTCTCAATTTTCTACGTAACGCAATGCCTTGTATTCGATCTCACACGCTCGAAAGTCGTTTCTCGAAAATTACTAAACGGATCGAATCGAAAAACATCTCTATCGAAAGGGGTTTCAAAGCGCAGGACAGCTAGAATATTTGTTCCCGGTTTGTTAGAAATTCCGCTCTGAAATTTCTGTTGGCAAGGTTTTGCATATTTAATTACAAAAGCCAGTGTGTAGTATTTAACCTTCGATACGATCGTAATGAATCAAGCCTTCGATAAGTTACGCCATTAATCTAGCGGATCGTTTTCTGTACTTGCCAGTAAGTTTTACCCTGGTTCTGTCAACACGTTTAACTACATGAACATTATTGCTTGTTTATACATTGGACCTTCGGTCCCATCGATTTGGCAACGGATCGTAGATAAAACATTTGACACATACGCCATTGACACGCGAGGTGTCAGTTGCGAGTATATGCCGGCTCATTGACTCTCGCGAGAAACGAGACGAGACAGTGTTGTCTATAAGATTCCATGTGAATGCGGCAAAGTATATATCGGTGAAACAGCGATATCGATGCGTGAAAGAATAAAGGAACACGACAGAGACATGCAGCTTGCAGGTACTCAGAACTCCGCAGTTTCGGAATATGCCAAAGGAGACTGGGCACCTTCCTATTCTCGGTTTTCACTGTCACGCCATAAATAAAAAAAATAAAAACCGTTCAATGAATGAAGTCAAGGAATTGACATGTCATAGATAATGAATAAATAAGGAATCAGTCCAAGTCTCAGGTCTGTGCGGTATTCCGTACTCGAGTTATTTGTCAAAATGTTCCACACAAATTTATAGAGCTCAGTATGGAAACGCCATGTTGGAGTCCCTCTGATCAAGTAGTCTCCACACTTTAATTTAACATTACTTTGTTCTTTTGGTTTTAACTTGGCTTGTGAAGTCAGTCACTATCTCAAAATAATCAATTGAATACTTTTTTCTTCAAGCTTAACATAACTGATCAGTTTTTGAAAAAAAAAAAAAATTATCAATACAGTTCAATTCACATTCCTCAAGTCTTACAACTCTGTTTCTGTAAATTACATTCTTCATATTTATCAAGATTAGATAATAATAAATTTATCTGGCAAGTAAAATTAACACAGTTTGTTATGATGTGAATTTTATTTTTATACACCCTTCCCAGTTTCTTCCCTTCTATCCCCACCATCCTTTCCAAGCTGGCTAGTGTATTTTGAGTAAATCATATTTAGTGACAAAGACTTTACCACTTCCAAATGATAAATCACCTAGGAAAAACCTTGCAGTACACACATGTACGCGTTGCGTACCTATTTTTTAGAGGAAAGGTGTCAAGAACACGTAGCGATGTTTTTCGCTTTCTCTCGTTCAATTTCGACCGGAAACGAACTTGATTTGTGGACCGATATACTTTTTGAAATTGAGCGCTTTATTCGAAACAGGTTAATTTTTTACTTCAAATGAATACATATTCGTAATCTACAATTCTTAACCTTTCAGGAAAATATATACTTTATTGGGGTTTTTGTTAAACGTCCGACCGTAAAACAGCGCCAACGCATGATGGTCATTTGGGGTATACTCATTAGTTTTCAGTGCGCTTATGACTGAAACAAGACAGCTATTTGATAATGTTCCTGGACTTTATTGCTCAGCTGATACAGAAGTTTCAAATCTGTTGATAGGAACGCTTCTAAAAACAACAGTGCAACTTTTCTATCTTTTCTATATATATTCTAAAGTTCTTCTAAAAAGTCCAGTGGATCACGTGTAACGTGTTTACTGCTGAGCTTTTGGCACCTCTTCAATGAAGATCCGGGACATTGTAGCCCAACCGGTGTACGCGTCAGCATTCTTGTGGCCTTGGTTGCAGTTTCCAACCCAGAATCCCACTCGCCACCTTTCCCTTGTGAATGTTGTTACAGTGACCTTCAATATGGCGGTGACGGTGAAGATCGTGGTTCTTGGTTCTCATGTAGACGCACCGTCAATGGGTCCAGGAGAGCTGGCACTCGGCGCCATTGAAGGTGAAATACCAACGGCTACAGCAGTGGTCACAATTAGCAATCCTGAGATTACCCAGCAAAGTAAACATGGAGGGAAGTGTCTGTGAAGTTCTTCATGAATTCACAGTTCTATGAAGATAATTATCAATAAAATTGTTAATAAATGTGTTATAATATATTGGGAGTATTAATAAATGATCTGATATAAATGAATATATGGAACATTGAAAGTAAATAAGGTGTTGGAGAATAGACATACTTGTGTTCGATTACACCTATACCCTTTGCAATTGCAGTATGGTGTGACGAGGAATATTCGTCTTTAGTATATACCAACTCGGCGACCTCGGAGTTTTAAGCAATCTGATTGGTCCGCTAACTCGGGATATTCAACATTAGTATATATACGTACCAAACCAGTGAATAGTGCTTTTCGCGCGTTCTGATTGGCTAGCTCGGAAATAGTCTTTGCTATTCACCTCCCAGCAAAACAAAATGACTTCGCGTTTTGCTTCGTTGATCAAAGCAGAAATTATTTCCACTATGTCACTATGTCACTATGTTATCGAAAATACCTGAATATATTTTTTAGTCGTGTCACTTAAAAAATCGCCAAATTCTGTCGTACAAAATGTTTTTGTCTACTATCGCCTAGCTAGAGTACGTCAGTGACAACGCTCAGTTTTTAAAATAATTCGAACAGTTAAGCCCTTGAAATGGTTCCAAACGCTGACTGTCCAGTCCAAATAACTTTAAAATACAATTCCTACCTGAATCAGTGTCGTTCAAAAAGCAAGAAGTCCCTGCCAATGATCGATTTAGTTTTTTATTCGGATCGCCGACTAATCTAAATCTCTCTAGGCTGGAAAATATCCTGGTTGCCGTATCAATAACTGTCCCAAAGTGCTGTGGCTTCTCAAAACTTTTCTGTTTCTTCCCTCCAGTAAATTAGCAGCAGTATAACATCAAATGCAGTGGATGCAGTCACAAGGGAGAAATAACTGAACTGGAATTTAAGCTTATATGAAACTTCGGTTAGAAAGCAGCATCTTGTTCAACGGCCACTTGCAGCTTCAACGTCAGTTACTCTGGCAATAGTAACCGACAGAGCTTGTAAAATACGAGGAAATAGAACTCGTCGCTATTGGTCCATCAGTAAAAAACGGAAAAAAAGAATAATTTTCTCCTTGAAAATCGTCAAAGTTCATTCAACAATAAACATAAGAGACTTAATATTGATCGCCTGATGTTGCCATGTGACTTTTCCCGCGCTGTCCTCGGTCGCGCGCGTAGGGTTTCCACTTTTGAAGGATTTTTTCCGATTTTTCGCGGTAAAAAAAATCTATAATTTTGGAGCTAGCTATTTCACTGGTTTGGTAATACTAAAACAATTGTTCACCTCAGTGTCGGTGAACAGCGGATTGGGATCCTCCACTATTCACCTCCACTTCGGTGAATAATTGTTAACTATTCTTTGGAGACAAGTGGGAGAACCTTGTCAAACTATATATAATGTTTACTAACCTACCTTAATCACACCAGAGTCTCTGCCATCAACCTTTTTCCACGTGCATTCTTTTCCAGTTCATGTGCGAGGAACGCTGAGGCGTTCCTGGAGTTCCACTCTCTCCTTTGTCCCCTCGCTCTCCTTTTTGGCCGGTGTTGCCCTGGACACCAGGTTCTCCCTTTGCTCCTTTCTTTCCTTCAGCACCGGGTGGTCCCCGGGGTCCAGTCTTTCCCGGGCTACCCTGGGGTCCAGTCTTTCCCGGACTGCCCTGGGATCCAGTCTTTCCCGGGCTGCCCTGGTCTCCTTTGGTTCCGTCACGCCCGTCACGGCCAGGTGCCCCAGGGGAACCCGGCATGCCATGTATGCCGGGAAGACCATTTGTCCCTGGCTGCCCACCGTAATATAACGAGACCTGTCAATGAAATGACAATGGAATAAATTTGAGAGAATCATCTTAGTTCAAGCAATAATAAGATTACAGGAAGTTTTCCAGAGTCTTGATGTGATAATCAAGCCTGTAAATTTAACATCAAACTACCTATGCATCGATTGTGTTTAGAAGCGACAATTATTGGATATATGGGAAATTTACGCTGAAATATCGGTTTCTTGGTATAAATATATATCAAGTTGAACGTTTACATGTAAAATCCCTTTCATTTATCCTCGAACTAGAACATATGTTCTCTTCTGTGGTATTGTTTATTTTTGGGTTTATTGGGTAGGTTTTTTTTAGGTGTACGGTACAGAACTAACCCTTCCCTCCTGTCCCCCACCACGTGAGGACTATATTTAGAAACGTTATCGAAAGCGGGGCAAAAAGTTGGCGCTGACTTTTCGGTTGAGTTTCAAACTCTACCTTCCGCCTGCCGACAAAACTTGGAGGGGGCATCCGTCCAGCTACATGCCTGGAGGTAGCCCAGGCTTCGGGCTGACAGGCGGTGGTTGACTTTCGACTAGGGGTCGTAACCGGGGGAGGTGGGGAGGGCGGTGCTCTGGGCACTTTGTAGCTGTCAGACTTGAATTCTGTTTGTTGAATTTCTTTCAAGTTTGACTGGTGTGCAAGTGTTGGTTAGATTGCTTCAAAAACATTGACTTTGTTTTAAGTTTAACAAGCTGGACACACTGGCTTGTCACTCAGACAGGGCTGCCTGTGTTTTTTATTGCTGGACAACAGCCAGGGTGGGTTCCCTCAGGGCGATACGGTTTTGATAAATCCAGGTATATATATATTATATTATTACTACTGTTGAGAAAAAAACACTACAATAAACTCACTTTGTTGTCACTTGGTTTGCTGCTGCTGTTGACCGTCGCAGAGCTCAAGGTGATCAGCGGTAACATCAGTACAAGTAACATGATCAGCGAACTTTCCTTACGAGATTTTGCCCATCGGTAACATTTTGGTCTGTGGATATAAATAACACAGCAATGTAAGAAATGATCATTGTTACTTACAGTACAGATTACACGTGACATTTGTGTGATTGGGTTCTCTTGTTATTCGATGGATTTGCTGTTATTGTAATATAATTTCTCTGCTCACAGTTGGACTGGTTTACAAAAAAAATTAGCGGCTAATCTAAGTAACAAAACAAAACTATGACTAGTGATGCCATTTACATTTATATTCTTTGTACATGTAGCACTAAACATAAAGTGATACTGTGAATATAATCCCACTTTATTTTGTTAACAGTAAAAAAGATGTTTATTATTATTATGGACATTTATATTAGCTTTTCAGTTGGTTTCGTTGTGAAGTGCGACCAGTGTGCGTTCTCATATGGCCACGAATAAAGTATCAAATACTGCGCCTGCCTGTAAAGTTCAAAATAATAAATCTATTTGAAAACCTTATCAGTTCTTATTAGAAAGCGTAAGTCGAAATAGTGCCTACCTTCTTACTGTGACTGTAATCATCTGAATGAAAATGATACTCCTGTCAGTATATCAGAACGTTTTATCTCTTTTGTTGACCGCGAAGTTTCACGTTAAAACAGGACAAAACACGTTTACACGTTAAAACAGGACAAAACACGTTTACACGTTCAAACAGGACAAAACACGTTTACACGTTAAAACGGGACAAAACACGTTGATGACGTGTAAAGTGTTGAAATACGTGGAGAACTCTAATTGGCGAGATAATTTCTAAATTACCCAATGACATGGAATCTTACATTTTGATTTGTTTTATTTTGTTTAATGAGTTTTCATGTTAAAACGGGGACAAAACACGTTTACAAACTGATGACGTGCAAAGTGTTGAAATACGTCGAGCACACTAATTGGCGAGATAATTTCTAAATTACCCAATGACGGAATCTTTTATTTTTATTTGCTTTATTTTGTTAAGTCAACAACCGAAATAGATCACTCGCTGTAGAATTCCCACGCAAAGGCGAAGAGTCAATTTACTCCACTTTTTGGGTTACAGAATAAAACTGATCATAGACGCATACAGTTTGGAAGTTCGGTTACATTGATCAAAATTTAACAGTGCCTGATGTTTTCCATGTCTTTGGTGAATAGCGATCTAAAGACGTAACCATAGTTTTCCCTTTACGAAAACCCTTAAAATACATTGAACTGAAAACTGAGCTTTCGTTTGCTAGCTGATGACGTACAAAGTGTTGAAATACGTCGAGCACTCTAATTGGAAGGATAATTTCTAAATTACCCAATGACATGGAATCTTACATTTTTATTTGCTTTTTTTTGTTAGGTCATCAACCGAAATACTAGATCACTCGCTGTAGAATTCCCATGCAAAGGCGAAGAGTCAATTTACTCCACTTTTTGGGTTACATAATAAAACTGATCATAGACGCATACAGTTGGAAAGTTAGGTTGCATTGATTATATGAAATTTAACAGTGTTGATGTTTTCCATGTCTTTGGTGAATAGCGATCTAAAGACAGTTTCCTTTTCAGAGAACCCTTAAAAAGAGATTTAATTGAAAACTGAGCTTTCGATGATTTTGCCAAATTAAAACCAGTTTGGGGTGATTATCTTCATTTTCAATGTATTTTGTTTCAAATTCGTATTTTAAGGGCTATGACGTTTATCTTTTTCTCCAAAAACTCCCGTAAACTTCTAAAAGACACACTTGAACCGACATTAAACTCAGTTAACCTATGTAGATCATTTACCTTTGAAGTATATCTGTGCTTGGGTTTGTCCAAACGAAACACAATCCTAAACGGTGTATAAGAGAAAACGAATGTTAGTTTGACCATGATCTGAAAACGAGAAAATATTTCAAAAAATTAAATAAATCCCATGCTTACACCGTCAGTTTATGCAGTCTTGACTTTTCGCTGCTCGCAGTTAATTGGAGTCAAATTTTTACCTCACTTTTGCATTCTTTGCTTAACGAGTTTCTCGCCAGAATAACATGTCGCGTACAGATAAGACGAGCAGTCCTATTGGTCGGTATAGTTACAAATTGACCAATGACAAGAAGTGTAACGCTTTTATCAATTTGTTCCGCTTTAGTTTTAAAGAGTGAATCATTGAAAACACTTCCAAGTTAAAGTTCGAGCAGTATTGATGGTCAGAACATCTAGAAATATTAAATGTTAATATATTAAAAAAAAATTGAATATTATTTCTCCCTGTACCACAGTCAATAAAGTATTTGAAAATCTACTTGAAAGCCTTATCAGATATAAAAAGTCGAGACGAAGTTAATCGGGCAAAATCGGCGGCAAAGTTTACAACGATTAGCTGAGAAAGAAAGAAAGGAATTGTGTTTCCTTGAATCTTTCCCCAAATAAACAAACAAAGCAAAATTATTCCCTTTACAGTTTAATAAGCGTAGTCGAAAAAGTGCCTACCTTCTTACTGTGGCTGTAATCATCTGAATGAAAATTATTCTCTCCGTATCAATATATCAGAACTGTTTATCTCTTTTGTTGACCGCGAAGTTTCAAGTTAAAACAGGACACAACACGTTTGCTAGCTGATGACGTGCAAAATGATGAAAGAAATTATTCTAAAAAAAGAAACAATATAACTTATTTTCTGAATATTATTTCTCCCTGTTAACACAGTCAATAAAGTATCAAATACTGCTTGTAAAGTTTGAAAATCTTAATGAAAAATTAACCTTATCAGAAACGTCGACACGAAGTTAATCCTGCAAAATTGGCGGGAAAGTTTACATTCAACGATTAGTTGAGAAATAAAGAAATTGTGTTTCCTTGAAGCGTCAAAAAACCAACAAAATCAAAACTATTCCCTTTACAGTTTAGTAAGCGTAGTAAAAAATGTTCCTACCTTCTTGCTGTGGCTGTAATCATTAGAATGAAAATGATTAACTCCTGTCAGTATATCAGAACTGTTTATCTCTTTTGTTGACCGCGAAGTTGCACGTTAAAACAGGACAAAACTCGTTTACTAGCTGATGACGTGTAAAGTGTTGAAATACGTCGAGCACTCTAATTGGTGAGATCATTTCTAAATTGCCCAATGACAAGGAATCTTATCTTTTTATTTGCTTTATTTTGTTTTAATTAATTTCAAGTTAAAACAGGTTCGAGAGCTGATTACAAGACAACAACCGAAATAGATCATTTGCTGCAGATTTCCCATGCAAAGGCTTGTGCAGTCAATTTGCTCCACTTTTTGGGATACATAATAAAACTGATCATAGAAGCATACAGTTGGAAAGTTAGGTTACATTTATTATATGATACATATATTATATTTGTTAGTATCTATTTATTTTTGTGTGTCCCCAAATTAGTATGGGATTTTCCCAGGCTATAAGGCATTGACACGGTAATAAAGTTTCCTATTCTCTATTCTATTCTATGAAATTTAACAGTGTTGATGTTTTCCATGTCTTTGGTGAATAGCGATCTAAAGACGTAACCATAGTTTCCTTTTCAGAGAACCCTTAAAAAGAGATTTAATTGAACACTGAGCTTTCGATGATTTTGCCAAATTATAATCAATTTTCAGTGTTAGTTAGATGTTAAGGACCACGCGTCGATTAATGAACACAAAATGGGAAGGTTACACATGTATCTCCGTTTTCGAAATAGTTTGTTTCCAATCCGTAGTCAATAAGGCCGCGAAATCGTTTTTCTATTTTTTTTTTCAAAACTCGTGTATTCTTCTAAAAGACACTTGAACTTGACACGTGAGTCAATTTACTCCACGTTTTGGGTTACAGAATAAAAACTAATCATAGCCGAATTATTCAAAGACAAATACAGTTACAGTGGTCAAAATTTAACGGTGTTAATGTTTTACTTAAAAAAACTGAAAATCTGCACGATTCGAGTCAAATAAATTTAAACACAAAATGAGAAGGTTATCTGCGTTTTCAAAATATTTTGTTTCAATTCGTATTTTTAAGGGACTAGGCCGGTTTATCTTTTTTCCCAAAACGCGTGTATTCTTCTTACAGACACTTGGACCGACATTAAACTCGGTTAACATACAGTATATAGATCATTTACCTTTGAAGTATATCTGCGCTCGGGTTTGTCCAAACGAAACAAAATCCTAAACCGTGTATAAAAGAAAATGAGTGTTAGATTTCACCACGAAAACGAGAAAATATTTCCAACAATTAAATTCAAATGTCATGCTTACACCGTTAGCTTGTGCAGTCTTCTCTTATCGCTGTTCAAAATTAATTGAATCAATTTTTTCCTAGTTTAACTCACTTTTGTCTTCTCAGTTTGCTTAACAAGTTTCTCGTCAAAACACGTTTGTGCATCAGCGTACATATAAGACGAGCAGTCTTATTGGTCGTATAGTTTACAAATTGACCAATGACAAGAAGTCTTACATTTTTATCAATTGTTGTTTTGTTTTGGAGAGTGACACATTGAAAAACACTTCAGAGTTAAACGTTCGAGCAGTAATGATGGTCAGAACCTCTTGCAATTATCCACAAAATATTAACCTAATATAATTAATCGAATTTTCTGAATGGTATTTCTCCCTGTAACACGATCACACATACTGAAACCATAAATTGTACCAAAATTTTTTTAATAGAATGAGGATAGCTAAATGATGACGCTTATTGTAACTCGTTGAGATAAACACATTCATTTTGTTCAGAACATTGGTAGTAGGTTTTCTCATTTCAATGGAAGCCATGAATACTACAAATTACTAGTTTTATAAGCCCACGTCTACTTGGAATAAAACTCTATCATAACCGAAAGCAGTACGTTCTCTACGTTAGCAAATAAAATGCGAGTTCTGTACGATTGACTTTGTACCTTTGCAAAAAGTATATCCATCGCCGTTTATTTGCTGTTAGATTCAAATCATTATACAACTTTTGGAACCATTTCTTTTGTTTTTTCCTTGAATTACAGGATTTATGTCCCATTTCGAAATTACTGAAACCCAGAGTGGATAAATAATACCATCTGTTGGAAGCATACACAAGCTGATGGGCGCAAAATGGACTACTACCTGTGAAATTGGCTTAGGTGAGTTTTTGTGTGTTCTGAGTGTTTTTTTTTTCTTTCTTCAAAAATGATATTCTAGCGAGACAGGTACATGCAATTAATTGAATAATTTACCTTTGATTAGTAACTCAGTGCCTGCGTCGTCTGAATTGAAACAGAAAGCTAAATGGGGTAGAAGAGGAAAACGGTGTTAGATTAACATCAAAACGAGCAAAATAATCAAAACATCTTCGAGCTTACATCTTCAACTTGTACAATCCTCTCTTGTCGCTGGTCAGAACTGAAGTAAAATTATATTTTTCTTAGTGAAGCAACTTTTTGCTTTGTTTATTGATCTGAGGTTCTCGTCAGAACAAGTTTTTGAACCAACTGACATACATGTCAAATTCTTATGTTCAATATAACACGCCATGTTATTCGCTAGAACTGTTTGCTTACTCTGCGATTTGTCCAATGGAATGACATCTTTCATTTCTGCAATAATAGCTCAGTCTTTTCTACACAAATTAGTGCGAGTCATATTTTGTTCTTTCTTTCAATGAAATTCTGCACTAGTTTTTATTTTTATTTTTTCAAAATCTGCGAAAAATAAAATTGCTGTGAATTTCAGTGGCAAGAGATAAGTGCTTACTTCCTCCCTAGAAAACAACAACAGCTTTTACACTATTTCGCCCGTTGTTGGCATGATTAAAAATAGTCCAAAGCCTGTGAAAAGTCTTTTCATTCTGTTTGCCAGCCTTGAATGATTTACATGTAAATGGAATATTATTTAAGTTGGATAAAATTGTAGAAAGAGGTTCTCAGATAAGTGAAATTTGCGGGAACCCCTGATATTAATTAAAGCGCATTTGTTGTAGTTACAAAGATTGCCGAGTCTGGAGCTAGTATCTTCGTCTTTTATGGTGTTCATGAACATTTTTCATTACTAATGTTTGGTTTAAAAGTAACATGTTCACGGGATAATCGTGTTTCCTTTACAAAAATTATAATGATTTCTACCAAAAATCTAGCTTAATAAAAACTTCGGACACCAACTTGGAACATGGGTTCATTTGGTTATGCTGGCGCAATTTTTGTTGTTGAATAAACGTTGTACTGAATACTAGCCAGCGATGAAGCTCTTTTGGGGCTCGCAGACTCGGTAAATACGTACGCAAATAACAAATTGTATTGGAATTAGCTTTTTGTAATGTTGAAAATATACTGACATACTGGTTAATAAATTTATTTCCCGAAACGGTTTTTTTGCCTACTAATGAATGTATCTGAGTTTTACAAATGTTGGTTTCGAGGAAGGGCCTTTTTAGCAGAAGATCGAGTTGTATTCTATTTCAATTAATACATCTATAAATTATTTACCTTTGAAGTAACTCAGCGACTTGGTTGTCTGAATGGAAACAGAAAGCTAAACGTAGAAGAGAAAACAACTTAGCGTTACATTTAACATCTAAAACATCAAAACTAAAAAATAATTCAATAAGGTAATAAAATAACTGCTGCTTACATCGCTCACTTCTCCAAGCTAAATCCTCAGCTAGTTTTATTTTTTCGGTGTCTTACTTTCTCAGTTTGTTTAGTGAGGTTCTCGTCAGAACAAGTTTGTGAAACAACATATCAATATTAAACGTCTTATTTTCTTTCTAACAAGCAATTCTATTGGTTATCTATATAGAACGGTTTGTTTAGTCGTCGATTTGTCCAATAGGATGCAGCCTTTCATTCTTGTCACGTTTGTCACGTCGTGCCATTACTGACATTATGCAATTTCCGAATTCGGCAGAATTATTATCTGCTGCGTAATGATGAGAAATTATCGCGTTCTAGTTTTCTAAATAATAAATTTACATGCTTCCCAAAATCTGAGCCCAACACTGTAACAATGAGATAAATTTTCGTTTACAAATGATTCCATCCCTCATTAATTTCTAACAGTACAAAATATCAGTCTAGATTTAGAGTTTTCCCGTTATTGTCATAGCTTGAACCCTAAACGGCGTGAAAAAATGATTGGGGATATAATTGCAGTAGATTAATATTATAAGGATAGAAAACAGGCCTGGGCATAACAATTTGTATGTATACTTAGACAGTCACTTTTTTAAAATGCCTATAAGGAAATAACCTACTTTTGGTTTGCCTTTGCAAATAATTTGTTTTTTCATTTTTTCCTCAAAGATAAATTTCAAGTTTCGTGGTAAGAAGACAAATCTCGCCATCTAAAACCTAAAACCTTATTAATAAGTGTTTTCACTCGTGGCAGCCATTAACATTTCTTCAATCGTGAATATTTGGGTTTCAGTGATGTTTGTGTTTGTTTGACACGAGCGCAAATAGAAAACAGACACTCTACACGAATTCTATATCTCACGTGACAAAGCCAAGTTCTGCAGAGAGCTACAAAACTCTATAAATAGTTGGGTTCCATGAAAGAAAACCAAATCACACCTAGTTACAAACTTTCTAATTACGAAGATGGCTCCATTTAAAAGCGAAATAATCAAGTTAACAAAATGACAAAAGTCAACATCTTCCTTTCGTAGATTTGAATATCTATGTCTCTACAGAACATAACAATTCAGCTTAGAATTAAACTCGTCCCTTTTTCCACAAATAATATACAGTGATGTATAGATGTTTGTTTGATTGTTGTTGTTTTTTTTTTTTTTTTTTTTTGGGGGGGGGGGGGGGGGACGAGAAACTCACTTTCTTTCTTATAAAGAAACTGACAAAGAATTTCATCTTGACCACCAACTGTTGTGATTTTGCGTATTCCTTTATTTACTGTTGATATTCTTTTCTGTTATTGCTTACAAATTTTAATTCTCTTCAGTATTCATGCCGGTTTAATTGGCATTTCGATGGTATTGTGACTCACTAACCAACCAGGACCAAACAACCAGCAGGAAAACACAAATTTATCCTCAAATGTCATAGAAACTGAGTGACTTAAAATGTACTCAGTGCAGGTCAGTAGGAATTCACCAAACGACAGCTAAGGGGGCAAAATTAAAATAATCTAAAATAGGAATGTACCAGACCAACAGTGTATGACAATGTTCAAGTTGAATAAAAGGTCGGTTAAAAACAATCAGTTTGGATATGAAAAATTTGAAGTAGTTGACTGAAAAGAAACCGGAAATTCGACTGATTACATCGTTCTATTTGTGCTCATGGAAAATTTGTATACGAATAATTTAAACAGGCGCTCACTTAGCTATTTAATATTTACTGACCCGAAAAGAAATAGAAGATCCCTATAGAGCTAGACTGAAAAATCAAGAGAACGATCGTACCTGTAAATGCCCTCTGTCATATGGTCTTGTGTTAATTGATAAGGATACATCGATACGGTTGGAAATTTTTCTTTCATATTAGATTCATGGCTCTAGGTTCTTGTTCCTTCCAGTTCGTTATTGACCATATATCCATCATTAACTGACACTTCTGACAAAATCGGTTTACCATAGCTCTTCCCTATATCCAATGAACGAGCTGACTTTCGTTTTTGTGTGTTCACTAAACTTCAAAACGTCAAGTTAAATTATAATTTTAAATCGAGACTGATTATTGTAACAATGATCAACAGTGAAGTTTGTTTACAATAACCACTTTCTTATCCTCTAATTATTCCATTTCAACTCAGGGCTTAAAATTAAACAAATGAGCACTGTTTTAGATCATCCCAGAGCTTCGCACCGTTAAGGCGGAAGTCATGGGTTCAAATCCCATTGAAGTTGAAACCCTAATTATGTTTCAGTTTTCAGCTGCAATTGCGCAACTGCGAGGATAATGTATTCACTTTACACTCTATCTGCAGTTCATATGAGTCATTCATATTAGCCACTTCATGTATCACTGTTTGAAATTTCTACTTAATGAACATCAGATCAAGTTTGAACCATTTTTGTTGAATATATTATCAAAACAACTACATTAATAGAGTTATAAAGCAAGTCCATGCATAATTCTAACCCTACTGCGTCATGCATCAGTATCGACTGTATCGCCTAGTTATGTCAGCCATTGCATTGCCCATATAATAACTAAGAACCAAAATTCGGTGAATGAAGCTGAATCAGATATTAATCGTATAGACTGTATACTGTGTAAAACGGTATTCACAAAATAAAATCACCACGTTTCAGAGGAAAACAAAAGCTTGTGGACCAGGGTTTAACTGAGAATCTCGACTCGCGCGAACGCGTTTACTCGCACAAAGAGTTCAGTTTACACGCGTGACAACTGAAAGCGGCAAGTACTTCCACGCGTGGCCGTCAACGGCTTATTAAGTCAATATTGTGATGGTTGATATTGGGTTTTAAGAGAGCGAGTTTGTTCAACTCAAGTGCAAATAGACCTTGAACAAGTCCTTGTTTTTCTATTTGCCATAAAGGTCAATCGAGAAACAAAGCTGCAAAAACAAAACAAGTGGAATGGGCCCCACTGTAGCAAGTGTAGTGTTCTGACATTCCCTCTCCTTTAATACGTTTTTACTTTTTACAATGCTCGCTTAGATACACCTGTCAGCAATGTTGGACAATTGAATTAGCAGAGAAGAGGCAAGGGGTATATTAGCATCTATAAATCTGTTGAGAAAGATTATTTAGAAGCGCATGTCACGAACTCTTACCAATGGTTATGTTGAACAACTGAATTACTGGAGAAGAGACAAGAGTCGGATAAAGTTAATTACTACATTTTCAAAATTTAGAAATATTTTTTTTTATTGGGAAAGAAATGATGGTATATAGTTCAAAACCGCGTATAGAACTTTGTGGATTAAGATCCTACCGGCTGAAATTTGCAATGAAACACCCACTAAATAAAAACCTGTTTTCAGCCTGATATTTGAAATAGGTTCTTACTTGGAAACAGTCCGTTAAAGTGACAAAACGGAGATGTTGTTGAATTCAAATAATAAAATCACAGGACCTAGCTAGAACTGAAACTATATTTTTTAAGAATAAAGTAAAAAACAGGCATAATGCATATTTATGAAATAATGGGGGTCACACGGTCACACGGTCACACCCATATTAAGTTACTTAAGTTACTTTTCTGACCAGAAACAAGCAGTGTCACCCTGAAAAATAGTAATTAAGCTATTTCATGAGAGGCTATTGAAGAACCTACACAGCCTGATTTCTCACTCCGGGCCCAGTTGTTCAAAGGGTGGATAACGCTATCCACCGGATAAATCACTATTCAGTGATAAGTGTCAACAAAACATACTACGCTATCCACTCGATAACGATTTATCGGTGGATAGCGTTATCCACCCTTTGAACAACTGGGCCCAGATGTATAAGAACCTTTTTGACTTGGAAAAATGCAGGTAAAAGGTTGGTCAGAAATATGAGAAATATGTTATTGTTATTTCGCGCCCTTAAATAATTCAATGCACTTGAAAGTTACCGAGAATGTAGTACATGATGAACAGATCCAAAAATTTAAAAATCACATCCACTAGTTCTTTGTGTGGGTTTACACGAGATGTTATCCCACATTTAGCCAGGAGCAGAGGTATTTGTGGATTTGTTTTCCGGTGGTTTACGAGAGTTGCGCCTACCAGACATATAATATATTTTCGTTGGTTTGGTATGTGACATTGTTAGCCTGAAACACATAATCTAATGTTCGAAACAGTTTGAAACCGATTTCGCGATTTTGCCCTGGAGGTAATTTGATCCGATCATAATTAATCGGAGAGATAAACTAAATAAAGTCATTTCCTTGGCCACAGATAGTTGCCCTCCAGGCAACGCCTCCTTTTACTGTTCCATTATCCTCAGATACATCAGTCGCCTGAAGGATTTAAAAACAAAATATCCACAACTTTGCCATTTTGATGGTTCGTCTCTTGATATTTTAGGGTTATTTTAGGGTCCCATTGGCCTAGACTACAATTATACTGAGCTCGCGGTGTGTGGGGAGGAGAGCGGAAGGGTAATCTACAATTCCGGCCAAATTTCCTTGAAACACTTTCGAAAACTTGAAAGTTTGATCTTCATAGCTACTTAATGAGTGTTCACATTCCCTTTCCACTGTCAATGTTGGTAACAGGCAAAACGCACTCATTTAGCAGTTCTTTAGTGCTTTGTCAACATTCAATAGGGGAGGGGTGGTGAAGAACAAGATGTGTCAAAAACGAAGTGTTTCGACAAATATGGCCGGGATTGTAGCTTTCAAAATGTGCGAATTTTATCTTCTTTCACTGAGGCTAAAAATAAGCAAAATTGTTTTCTTTAAAATAATTCTAAATTAGGTTTTGGTGTGATCAGAGTGAAATTTATTGCAGGGAATATTCTCAATAAAATCAAGATATTGTTCTTTTGTTAATACGCCTTTATGTAAACTGCACTCATTAAGATTACACTCATTAATTTTCCGTGCGGCGCTTATGACTAAAACAAGACAGCTATTTGATAATGTTCCTGGACTTTATTGCTCAGCTGATACAGAAGTTTCAAATCTGTTGATACGAAACGCTTCTAAAAACAGCAGTGCAGCTTTTCTATCTTTTCTATATATTCTAAAGTTATTCTACAAAGTCCAGTGGATCACGTGTAACGTGTTTACTGCTGAGCTTTTGGCACTTCTTCAATGAAGATCCGGGAAATTGTAGGATAACCAGTAAATGCGTCAGCAATCTTGTGGCCAGTGTTGCAGCTCCCAACCCAGAATCCCACTCGCACCTTTCCCTTGTGAATGTTGTTACAGTGACCTTCAATATGGCGGTGACGGAAAAGATTGTGATTCTTGCCATTTTGCATGTAGAACGCACCGTCAATGGGCCCAGGAGAGCTGCACTCGGCGCCATTGAAGGTGAAATACCAACGGCTGCAGCAGTCGTCACATGCATGAATCCTGAGGTTACCAGCAAAGTAAACATGAAGGGAAGAGTCTGTGAAGTTCTTCGTAAATTCACAGTTCTATAATTAAAACCAAATTCACAGTTCTATAATTAAAATCTATTAAAATTGAACTTTAAAAAGGATGAATGGTTCGCATATTTAATGAAACTAAGGAAATAATTCAGTTCATCTCATAATTAATATACGGAACAAATAAAGTAAATATTAAGGTGTTGGAGAATAGACATACTTGTGTTCGATTACACCGATACCCTTTGCAATTGCAGTATGGTTACGAGGAATATTCATCTCTATTCCTGGAGACAAGTGGGAGAACTTTGTCAAATACATTATACGTCTGTGTGGTTACCATGGTAAATACGACATTTCAAGACGGCGGGGAAGGAGGGAGAGGGGGGGGGGGGGGGGGGGGGGAGGTGGACTCCCATGTAAAATGTGTCGGGGGTGTCGGAAATTTTGAAAAGAACCCCTAAAAGGTACCAGAATCTCGTTTTTTGCCAGAATCTCGTTTTGTGGACGTGGCTCCAATTCATTTTCACCCCTAAGAGGTACCATTTTCTAAGACAAAACTAGCTCTTGTCATAATTTTTTCCCGCTTAAGGCGGGGGTACACATGAATGCCATTTTTCCGCCACTTAACATGGGCTTAATAGAAATATCTCGTTCACATTTCAAGCAATCCAAAAACTCTATGCTCATCTCATTAATCTATGTTATGGGGTGTTTTGTAAATTTTTGGGTGATTTTTGGGTATGTTTGGGAGGAAATAGTTTTTCTCAAAGGAGTTGTAAAATTTAGGGAAATAAGGAATATTGAAGATTTAATGTAGTTTTAAAATTAGAATTTTAAGTTAAAAATTAGTAAATGGACATTGTTCCAAAAATCTTTATTTTTCTTCTATCCCTTCTTTAAACCTCTTAAGATTTCATTGAAATTCACGTGGTACCCCCGCCTTAATAGCCTAAAAGGTACTGGAATAACTCTAACGGTAGTCATTTTAAACACGCTAAAAGGTAACGACCATCACCCCCGTCACTTTTATATCGAACTCCCCCCCCCCCCCCCCCCCCCCCGGCGGGACTATACACTGTTATTAATCAGATGCTATAAGTAGCCGGTTGAGTTACAATACTGATGTAAGTCAATTACCTGGATCACACCAGAGTCTTTGCCATCTCCTTTTTTCCACGTGCATTCTTTCCAGTTCATGTGGGAGGAAAGCTGAGGCGTTTCCAGTAGTTCCACTCTCTCCTTTCTCCCCTCGCTTTCCTTTTTGGCCGGCGGGCCCTGGACACCAGGTTCTCCCTTTGCTCCTTTCTTTCCTTCAGCACCAGGTGGTCCTGGGGTCCAGTCTTTCCCGGGTTGCCTGGGGTCCAGTCTTTCCCGCGCTTCCTTGGCGGTCCCAGTCCCTTTCCCGGGCTGCCCTGGGGTCCAGTCTTTCCGCGCTTCCCTGGGGTCAGTCTTTCCCGGGCTGCCCTGGTTTCCTTTGGTTCCGTCACGCCCGTCACGCCCAGGTGCCCCGCGGAACCCGGCATGCCATGTATGCCGGGAAGACCATTTGTCCCCTGGCTGCCCACCGTAATATAACGTGACCTGTCAATGAAATGACAATGGAATAAATTTGGGAGAATCATCGTATAAGGTTATAAGACGTTTTCCAATGTCTTTTATGTGATAACCAAGTCTGAGAATTTAACATCAACTACCTAGGCAATAGATCGTGTTTAGAAGCGACAATATTGTCTGTTCTATATCTGCTGATTAGTTATTCAGGGTCGGCCAGGGGCTTAGGTATTTTTTTTAAATTGGTTATACGGTATTTTTTAAGCTGAGATATGGGATATTTGGTATATTATGGAGACAACTGAATAGATATCAAGTTGAACTGAGTACCTTTCATTTGTCCTCGATCTAGAGCATATGTTTCTCTTCAGTGGTGTTATTATTGGGTAGCTTTTTTAAAGTATTCCACTAACCCTCACCCCCCCCCCCCCCCCCCCAATTTATCGGATCTCTGTAGTGTTAAACACGGTTTTATTTTAATCTGAAACATGAATGACAACCTCGTCCTCGTGCTCGCAACGGGTGATTTTCGCGGCAAAAGTAATTCTAAAAATAGCTCAAGGTGTAACTACGCTGTGTCATAGGGCCAATAAGGAAGATGGAGGCTCCAGGGTGATATGGATTAGGAATCTAAACTGTGCGTCTCTATATAGGGGAAACATAGATCGCGCTGGGGTACTCTCGAGTTTGTGACAAGAGAACTAAGGTTTGAAAAACAGCGATAAAGGTTGGTTGTTATGCGCCCGCACACAGAGCCCGCGATTGTTTTGGTCAGCACCAAGATCTCGCAGCCAGCCCAGCTGATTAGGCGGCAAAATGGCCTTCATGCAGTGAGAAGCCAACATGGATTGTGTGGATGGCTCGATGTCTGTGCAAAGAAAAAAGATTGCCCAGGTAAGAATTATTTTGTTTTTCGTCGACCTCGAAACCTCAGAACTCGAAATCTCACTGTGAACGACGAACAGTCCCTCTATTTCTTTGCGGCCACGTTCGCCATCTTGAATAAGCGGGTGCGTGTTGCATAATTAATATCTACCACCCAAAGTTGCTAAAAAAGATTTGGCCAAAACCCGCACTTGTCACCAGGTTTGTCACAGTGACCAGATATACGAAAAACGTCAGGAGCATATCACCCCGGAGCCTGTATCTGTACTGATTAATGTCAACAGCGTAGTTACACCTTAGGCTATTTTTAGAATCATTCTCCCGCGGACAACCGTTCTAGTTTTATTCCAGGTTCCTCTCGTCCATTCTTAATGAGTAGATTCACAAGAAGTTAAGACAGGAAAAAGAGAAACAAAGAAATGGCAGAAGCAATGAGTGATCTGGGCGTTGCATGATAAATCTGATAGTTTCCTTCTTTGTGCATGATAATGTATAAATATGTTAGGTGTACATTATTATGGATGTTGGTTTAAGTTTTACTATGGAGACGGCTGCTGTTTAAAAAAAAAACACAATAAACTCACTTTATTGTCACTTGGTTTGCTGCTGCTGTTGACCGTGGCAGAGCACAAGGTGATCAGCGTTAACATCAGTACAAGTAACATGATCAGCAAACTTTCCTTACGAGATTTGCCCATCGGTAACATTTTGGTCTGTTGATATAAATAACACAGCAATGTAAGAAATGGTCATTGTTACTTACAGTACAGATTACACGTGACATTTGACTGTGTGATTGGGTTCTCTTGTTATTCGATGGATTGGCTGTTATTGTAATATTTCTCTGCTCTCAGTTGAACTTGACTGGTTTACAAAAAGACGAGTTAGGCAGTGCAATTATACTAGGCTAAAATGTTTTAATGCTGGAGGCTTTGGACCTAACTTTAACGGCCAATCTAGTAAGTAACAAAACAAAACTATGACTTAAGTGCCTTCCATTTACATTTATATTCTTGGTACATGTAGCACTGAACAGAAAAAGATACTGTGACTCCCACTTTTTGTTAACGGAAAATCAGATGGACATGCATTTATGTTAGCTTTTCAGTTTGCTTTCGTTGTGAAAAACGGCTAGTGTGCGTTCTCATATGGCCACGAATAAAGCATCAAATACTGCGTCTGCCTGAAAAGTTTCGAAATAATAAATATATTTGAAAACCTTATCAGCTCTTATCAGAAAAGTCAACCTCGCAGATCCAGGGGACGTTACTGGCGAGACGAAGTTAATTGGGCAAAATCGGCCTGACGAAAGTTTACAACGATTAACTGAGTGTGTTCGAGTGTTTCCTTGAATCTTTCGTCAAATAACTGAACAAAAAGAGCAAAATTATTCCCTTTACAGTTTAGTAAGCGTAGTCGAAATAGTGCCTATCTTCCTACTGTGTCTGTAATCATCAGAATGAAAATGATACTCCTGTCAGTATATCATAACTTTTATCTCTTTTGTTGACCGCGAACTGAAGTTTCACGTTAAAACAGGACAAAACACGTTTGCTAGCGTGCAAAACGATGAAATACGTCGAGCACTCTAATTGGTGAGATCATTTCTAAATTACCCAATGACATGGAATCTTACCTTTCTATTTGCTATATTTTGTTTTAATGAGTTTCACGTTAAAACATGTTCGAGAGCTGATTACAAAGTCAACAACCGAAATAGATCATCTGTTTCCTGTGCAAAGGCGAATCGTAATTCATTACTCCACTTTTTGGGTACAGAATAAAACTGTTCATAGCCAAATTATTCAAAGACGCATACAGTTACATTGATCAAAATTTAACATTGTTCATGTTTTCCATGTCTTTGGTAAATAGCAATCTAAAGACGTAACCATAGTTTCCTTTACAGAGAACCCTTACAAACGAGAACGAAATGAAAACTGACCTTTCGCTGATTTTGCAAAATTACAACCATTTGTTTTTTTTTACTTAAATGTTACTGAAAACCTGCATGATTCGATAAATAAATTCAAACCAATATAAAGACCAAGCGTCGATTAATGAACTCAAAATGGGAAGACTATGTGCGTTTCAAAGTAATTTGTTTCAAATTCGTATTTTAAGGGACTGATGTTTATGGGGTTTTTTCCCAAAACTTCTAAATGACAAACCTTCAAGGGACAATTTTTTGAAAAAAATGTTTTTCAAGCCGAATTAAAGACTACTATTTTATCATTCGTTTTCCAAAAAGAATAATTTGAAAAAACTTGAAATGCGCGCGAGTTATCGACAAAAACGTGTTTTCAAATAAAAGTAAAAAATCCGCTTAAGTGTTATAAGGCAATTAAAATGTGTCAACCCAGAGCTCCCCGTGAACGTTTTTTTCGCATCACTCCCCGCCAAGTATTTCAACGTCGCTTTGATTCTTGTGTTTATACTTGTGTCTTGTAATTTATGACACCAAAATCTACGCTTCCGTATGCCGTTTATGGAGAAAAGAGAGGAAAGGGCTGTTATCAAGGAAAGCTTTAATACCCGCGTGCATTTATAGCCGCAAACAACGCTTGCTTTGGATGAATTCCAGTTCCGTCGCCACTTTCGCCAGCCTTTTTTTTTCCTTTGTTCTTCCAGTGCATTCCGCTGCGGTTGTTTTCTTTTCCACTGATTTCGGTTTCGCCGATGAATTTTGTGCTCCGGACTTCGCTTTCCCCAATATTCTCCTGTCGCTAAGCATGGAAATTATATGTCGTTTCTCCGCGAATTTCAATAAACTGCCTTGTCACAAGGCTCTCTGGGGGATTCCTATGTTGTGTTCTATTGGTCGGCGGCATGACCGCATTCACACCGCGCTTTTGATTAAGTGTGAAAACTACGAAAATCTTTTCAGCCCGAAAACTCGCGGATTTGTTTTTGTGTGAGTTCACTCTCTTCAAATGAATTAACAGGGTATGTAGATTTGTTGGATTTTATTGAAATTTGGCCAAAATGTTTGTTAGACATTAATGAATCAAAGTGTGTGAGGCTTTCACGAAATTCGACATATTTTTCGCGTGGCATCCAGCGCGTGACGCGCATCGAAAATATATCCATTGTCTAACTTTAAAATAGATTTTTTCGGGAACGCAATGAGAGTATTGGAAAAGCCTCACACACTTTGTTAGGCCCATTATCTCCTGAATGATATAGTCTAGATTGTTTTATTTCCGCTTTAACGTGAAGGCTTGTAACTCAGTTAAGCAGACAACTGTCAGTTTTGCGTTCGAAGGCTTGCGTGCGCCTAACAGAACAAAAACGACAAAAGTAGTGCTTTTATCGGATTCTTCATTCTATTACCTTTTACAGTGATATATAGTTTTCTAGGGTTTCTTCCAAAACAACGCGCATAGGAAAGATTTTCCGGAAGGCACCCTCGAAAGGTTTACAGTTAAAACAGGACACAACACGTTTGCTAGCTGATGACGTGCAAAATGATGAAATATGTCGAACACTCTAATTGGTGAGATCACTTCTACATTGCCCAATGGCAAGGAATATTATAATTTTATTTGCCTTAATTAATTTAGTTTGTTTTTAAAATGAGTTTCACGTTAAAACAGGTTCGAGAGCTGATAACAAGTCAACAACCGAAATAGATCACTTGTTCCTGTACAAAGGCGAAGCGTAATTCATTACTCCACTTTTTGGGTTACAGAATAAAACTGTTCATAGTCAAATTATTCAAAGACGCATACAGTTACATTGATCAAAATTTAACAGTGTTCATGTTTTCCATGTCTTTGGTAAATAGCAATCTAAACTGAGACGTAACCATAGTTTTCTTTACAGAGAACCCTTACAAACGAGATCGAACTGAAAACTGAGCTTTCGCTGATTTTGCAAAATTTCATTTTTTTTTACTTAAATGTTACTGAAAACCTGCATGATTCGTTAAATAAATTCAAATCAACATTAAAAGACCACGCGTCGATTAATGAACACAAATTGGGAAACACTATGTGCGTTTTCAAAGTAATATGTTTCAAATTCGTATTTTAAGGCAGGAACTGATTTTTATGTTTTTTTTCCAAAACTTGCGTATACTTCTAAAAGACACTTGAATGGACATTAAACTCAGTTAACATATAGTACATTTACCTTTGAAGTATATCTGCGCTTGAGTTTGTCCAAACGAAACACAATCCTAAACCGTGTATAAAAGAAAATGAGTGTTAGAAAACAAGAAATTGTTTCAAAAAAATTAAATCAAATTTCATGCTTACACCGTCAACTTGTGCAGTCTAATCCTGTCGCTGTTCACGGATGATTGAAGTCAAATTTTTCTCAGTTTACCTGACTTTTGTTTTCTTTGTTTAACGAGTTTCTCGTCAGAACAAGTTTGTGCAACAGCGTCAGATAAGACGAGCAGTCCTATTGGTCGTATAGAATTACAAATTGACCAATGACAAGAAGTGTTACATTTTTATCAATTGTACTTTTGTTTTGGAGAATGACACATTGAATAACACTTCAGAGTTTAACGTTCGAGCGGTATTGATGGTCAGAACATCTCGCAATTATCAAAACAATAACTAAATATAATTAATCGAATTTTCTGAATGCTATTTCTCCCTATAACACGGTCACACATACAGAATTAAACCATAAAATTGTACCAGAAAAAATGTTAATAGAATGTTGCATAGCTACAGTAAATGATGACGCTTATTGTAACTCGTCGAGATAAGCACATTCATTTTGTTCAGAACATTAGTAGTAGGTTTTCTCATTTCAATGGAAGCCATGAATACTACAAATTACGCGTTGACATGGAATGAAACTCTATTATAACCGAAAGCAGTACGTTCTTTACGTTGAAAAAAATATAAAGTGACATGTTAGCAAATAAAATGCAAGTTTTGTACGATTGACTTCGCACTTTTACAAAAAGCATATGCATCGCCGTTTATCTGCTGTTAGATTCAAATCATTATACAACTTTTGTAACCATTTCTTCTGTTAATTTTTCCTTGAGTTACAGGATTTCAGTCCCATTTTAAACTACTGAAACCCTGAGTGGAGAAAATAAAACCGTCTTTTGGAAGCATACACCGCAAGCTGATGGGCGCAAAATGGACTACTACCTGTGAAATTGGCTTAGGTGAGTTTTTGTGTGTTCCTACTAGCCTAAAGCTAAGTGGTGGGTGTTTTCTCTAAAACGATACTCTAGCGAGACATGTACATGCAGTTAATTGAATCATTTACCTTTGATTAGTAACTCAGTGCCTGCGTCGTCTGAATTGAAGCAGAAAGCTAAATAGGGTAGAAGAGAAAAAAAGGTGTTAGATTTAACATAAAAACGAGCAAAATAATCAAAACACCTCCGAGCTTACATATTCAACTTAGTGCACAATCCTCTCTTGTCGCTGTTCAGAACTGAAGTAAAATTATATTTTTCTTAGTGAAGCAAACGTTTTTGCTTTGTTTATTGATGTGAGGTTCTCGTCAGAACAAGTTTGTGAAACAACTGACATACATATCAAATTCTTATGTTCAATATAACACGTCATGCTATTCGCTAGAACTGTTTGCTTACTCTGCGATTGGTCCAATAGAATGACATCTTTCATTTCTGCAATAATAGTCAGTCTTTTCTACACAAATTAGTGCCAGTCATATTTTATTATTTCTTTCAATGCAATTCTGCACTAGTTTTTATTTTTATTTTTCAAAATATGCGAAAAATAAAATTACTGTGAAATTCAGTGGCAAGAAATAAGTGCTTTAAAATTACTTCTTCCGTTGAAAACAACAACAGCTTTTAGACTGATTCGTTCGTTGTTGGCATGTTGAAAAAGAGTCCAAAGCCTGTGAAAAGTATTTTCCTTCTGTTTACCTGCCTTGAATTGTTTAAATGTAAATGGAATTTTATTTAGTTGGATAAAATTGTAGAAAGAGGTTCTCAAATAAGCGAATTCTGCGCGAACCCGGCCCCTGATATTGGATGCATTTGTTGTAGTTACAAAGTTTTCCGAGACTGGAGCTAATATCTTCGTCTTTTATGGTGTTCATGAACATTGTTCATCACTAACGTTTGCCGGTTTAAAATTATAATGATTTCTACCAGAAATCTAGCTTATGGAAACTTAGGACACCAACTTGGAACATGGGTTCATTTGGTTATGCTGGCGCAATTTTTGCTGTTGAATAAACGTTGTACTGAATACTAGCCAGCGAGGAAGCTCTCTTGGGGCTCGCAGACTCGGTAGACTCGGTAAATACGTACGCAAATGACAAATTGTACTTGCAAATGGCAATTTTACTGAATACCTTTAGCATTTTGTAATGTTGAAAATATACACACTGGTTGATAAATTTATTTCCCGAAACTGTTTTTCTGCCTACTAATGAATGTATCTGAGTTTTAACAAATATTGGTTTCGAGGCAGGGCCTTTTTTAGCGGAAGATCGAGTTGTATTCTATTTCAGTTAATACATCTATAAATTATTTACCTTTGAAGTAACTCAGCGATTTGGTTGTCTGAACGGAAACAGAAAGCTAAACGGCAGAAGAGAAACAAATAAGCGTTACATTTAACATCTAAAACATCTAAACTAAAAAAAATTCAATAAGGTAATAAAATAATTGCATGCTTACATCGCTCGCTTCTCCAAGCTAAATCCTCAGCTAGTTTTATTTTTTCGGTGTCTTACTTTCTCAGTTTGTTTAGTGAGGTTCTCGTCAGAACAAGTTTGTGAAACAACATAAATATTAAACATCTTATTTTCTTTCTAACAAGCAATTCTATTGGTTACCTATATATAACGGTTTGTTTAGTCGTCGATTTGTCCAATAGGATGCAGCCTTTCATTCTTGCATGTCACGTTTGTCACGTCGTGCCATTACTGACATTATGCAATTTCCGAATTCGGAAGAATTAATATCTGCTGCGGAATGATGAGAAGTAATCGCCGTGTTCCTGTTTTCTAAATAGTAAATTACATGTTTCCCAAAATCTGAGCCCAACACTGTAAAACTGAGATAATTTTCTTTTACAAATAATTTCGTCTCTCATTATTTTCTAACGTAACAAAATGTAAGTCCAGGAATCATTTTATTTCAAGTGTTTCCGTTATTGTCATAGATTAAGCCCTAACCGGCGTGAAAAAATATTATTGGTGATATAACATAATTGCATTATGATTAATATTATAAGGATTTTAAAACAGGCCTATGTTTAACAACCTGGTGTGTATAATGAGAGAGTCACTTCCTTAGAATGCCTATATGAAAATAACCTACTTTTGGAAGCAAAAGAAAACTTTTGTTTTGGTGCTTTGCAAATTGATCTTGTCTTTTTTACTCAGTGGTGTAGATGGCCGTTTATGATAAGTTGCAATTTTTGTGAAAAGCAGACAAATCTCGCGCTTCGCCTAAAACCTTAGTGTTTTCACTCAGTCGTGGCAGCGATTAACATTTCTTCAATCGTGAATATTTCGGTTTCAGTGGTGTTTGAGTTTGTTTGACCCCAGCGCAAATAATAAAACAGACACTGCTGATAAAACTCATGAATAGTTGGGTCCCACTGTGGCTTTCAAAGAAAAGAAACGAAATTATACCTCATTCAGTACAAACTTCAATTACGAAGATGGCTCCATTTTAAAAGCGAAATAATCAAGTTAACAGAATGACAAAGGTCAACGTCTTTCGTTCGTAGATTTGTATACAAAACATAACAATTCAGCTTAGAAGATTCGTCCCTTCTTTCAAAAACAATGTATAAATTATTTTTTGGAAACGAAATTCACCTCGCCTTTCTTTATTATAAAGAACGGAGAGCAATCCTGATAAGGCTTTCTTCGTGACCAGTATCACCAACTGCTGTGATTTGTATTCCATTATTTACTGTTAAGTAATGTTTTCTGTTATTGCTTGCAAATTTTTTATTCTCTTCAGCATTTCTGCCGGTTTCATTTGGTATTTCGATGGTATTGTGACTCACTAACCAACCAGGACCAAAACAGCCTGAATTATAAAACGAAATAGCCAGAAAACATAAATGTATATGTCCGCACTGAATGTCATAGACAGCGAAGTGACTAAAAATGTACTCAGTACACGTACGTCAAGAAATTCGCCAAACGACAGTAGGTTGCAAAATCAAAGCCAAATAAAATTCATATACAATCGGATTATATACCAGATCGGACTAACGGTGTGACCATGTTTAATTCCAATAGAAGGTTCGTTAAAACAGTCAGTTGAAATAGGGATAAATGTGAAGTGGTTGATTTTAAAGAAACGAAATTCGACTGATTACATCGTTCTATTAATGTGCTAATGGGAAATTTATATACGAATAATTTAAACAGGCGCTCGCTTAGCTATTATTTACCGACCCAAAAAGAAATAGAAGATCCCTAGCACTTCTTGCAAGAGAAAATAGAGTACGATCGTACCTGTAAATGCCCTCTGTATTCTTGTGTTAATTGATAAGGATACATCGATGCGGTTGGAAATTTTTTTTCATATTAGATTTATGACTCTGTATTCTTGTTCCTACCAGTTCGTTATTGACATATATCCATTGTTTTCATGATCAACTGTTTATTAACTGACACTTCTGACAAAATTGCTTAACATAATTGTTCTCTCTCATAATTGTTCTCTATAAAAAGAAAGAAGCGATTTTCGTTTGTGTTTTTTCTAAACTTCAAAACGTCAAAGTTATTGTTAAATTGAAATTTGTCACACATTGGTCAACAGTGAAGTTTGTTTACAATGACCAATTCTTATTCTTTAATTATTCCGTTTCGACTGCTTAAAATTAAGTAGCGAAGTCTGTTTGAGATGCTTACTTAATGAACATCAGATTATTGTTTAATATTTTATCAAAACAACTAGATTGATAGAAAAGGTTTCATGCATAATTCTAACCCTTAGCTTCATGCATCTCAGTTGTATCGACTGTATCGTATTATGACTAGTTATGTCAGTCATTGCGTTACCCATACAATAAGAACCAACATTCGGTGAATGAAGCTGAATATATTAATCGTATAGACTGTATACTGTGTAAGCGGTATCAAAAATGAAATCACCACGTTTCAGAAGGAAAAAAAAAAAGCTTGGGGATTAGGGGTAACTGGGGAGAAAAACAGGAAGTGTAATCTCGACTCGCGCGAACGTGTTTACTCGCACAAATAGTTCAGTTTATACGCGTGTCAACTGAAAATCGTTCGCGTGGCGCCAACGACTTATTAAGTCAATATTTTGATGGTTGATTGAGTTTTGAGTGACCAAGTTTGTTCAACTCAAGTGCAAATAGACTTTGAACAAGTCGTTGTTTTTCTGTTTGCTATAAATACCAATCGAGAAACAAAACCGGCTGATCCAACAAGTGAAAGGGCCCCGCGTAGCGGAAATAAAAAAAATGTATTTAAAATAACATAAATCCTTATGGCAGCTCTAAGCTATCATAAAAACACCATTAAACCACAGTTCATGGCTGCTATAAACTTTTCCAAAGGCGCTTATTTGTATAATCATCCAGAATACTTGTTTTTTATTACTTAGAAAAAGAAAAGTTTCTTCGCAATTTGACTTACTTTTGGGCGCCAAAATTGCATTGGCCATTAGTGCGTGATGAACAACCTCGTTCCCAGGGTCTGCGGGAAGAAGAGAGACCCTGGGAACGAGGTTGCACGATGAAGTCAGTGCCATTTTATATCACTGTCTTAAAGTGTTGTGTTGTGACATCCCTTCCTTTAATATTTCTTTTTAATTACACACACATGTCAGCAATGTTGGACAATTGAATTAGCAGAGAAGAGGCAAGGGCAGTGTGTTAGCATCAACAGATTTGTTGAGAAAGATTATCGCGAAGTTTGATCGCGAAGTACATGTCGCGAAGTTCAACTCTCTTAACAATGGTTATGTTGAACAACTGAATTATTGGAGAAGAGACAAGAGTCGGGTTAAACTGATTAATTATTAATTAATACATTTTTCAAGAGTGAAATTTAGTGAAATGTTTTTATTGGAAATAAATGATGTATATAATTGAAAACCACATATAGAACCTGGTGTATTAAGAACCTACAGGCTGAAATTTGGCAAGTAAATGACCCAACATATAAGAGTCTGCTTCAGTCTGATATTTGAAATAGGTTCTTTTTGGGAAAAGTCAGATAAGATGACGGAAAAGATGTTGGGTTCAAATAATAAAATCACAGGATCTAGCTAGAACTGGAACTATAATGAAGTAATATAACACAGGCATGATAACATGTTTATGAAATCGAAGCAAAGGACCACACCCATATTAAGTTCCTTTTCTGACCAGAAAACAAGCAGTTTTTACCCCTGAAAAAAATAATAAGCTATTTTAAGAGAGGCTATTTAAGAACCTACACAGCCTGATTTCTCACCAGACATCAGATATGCCGGTAAGAACCTTTTTAGGCTGACTTAGAAAAATGCAGGTACAAGCTTGGCTGAAATATGTCAAAGATGTTATTGTTATTCACGTCCCGGCCAGATAATTCAATGCACTTGAAAATTACCGAGAATGTAGTAACATGTTAAACAGATCCTAATATTAAAAAAAAATACATCGACTAGTTTTTGTGTGGGTCTACACGAGGTGTAATCCACATTTAGCCATGAGCTGAGGTATTCTGTGTATTTGGGAGTTTGTTTGCCCGTGGTTTACGAGAGTTGCGCCCGCCAAATTTTGTGAAAATTCTGAAAAACAGACATCTATTAGATATTCATATACAGTAGAAACCCGCTAACTCGAACTCGGTTAACTTGACGAACTCCCCGCTATCTCGAACTATTTTTTTGTTTCCCTTGGGAGTTCGAGTTAGCAGTGTTCTACTGTATTTTCGACATTTTCGTTGGTTTGGTATGTGACATAGTTAGCCAGAAATATAGAAATTTAATGTTCGAA
Source organism: Desmophyllum pertusum (assembly GCA_029204205.1). Classification (NCBI taxonomy): domain Eukaryota; kingdom Metazoa; phylum Cnidaria; class Anthozoa; order Scleractinia; family Caryophylliidae; genus Desmophyllum; species Desmophyllum pertusum. The sequence continues at coordinate 69,190 of MU827781.1, forward strand.
AGATTTTGAAACCGATTTCGCTATTGCCCTGGAGGTAATTGATCGGATTATAATTAATCGGAGAGATAAGGTAAATCAAGTATTTTCCTCAGCCTCAGATATAGTTGCCCGGCCTCCAGACAACGCCTTCTTTTACAGTTCAATTATCCTCAGATACATCAGTCGCCTGAAGGATTTAAATACAAAATATCCACCACTTTGCCATTTTGATTGTTCGTCCCAGTGTCTTCTTCTCTTGATCTTTTAGTGTGATTTTAGGATCCCATTAACCTAAACTACAATTACATTGAACTCGATGTGTAGAAGAGTAACAGTGGGGTAACCTTAAATATGCTAATTTTAATTATTTCACCAAGCCTAAAAATAAGCAAATGGCGCTTCAAACAGGGCAAGACTGAGGGAAATTCGTTTTAAGACATTATTATGGATCACGATTTATTTTTTTTTTTAAAGAATTCTAAATTGTGTTGTGGAGTGATCGGAATGAAATTTATTGTAGGGAATATTCCTCAATAAAATCTATAAAGTTTGCTATTTATACTACGCCTTTATGTAAATTGCATTTGGAATTCACTAATTAATTTTCAGTGCGCTTATGACTAAAACAAGACAATTATTTGATAATGTTCCTGGACTTTATTGCTCAGCTGATACAAAAGTTTCAAATCTGTTGTTACGAACGCTTCTAAAAAAACTGCAGTGCAGCTTTTCTATATTTTCTATATATTCTAAGTTCCTCTAGAAAGTCCAGTGGATCACGTGTAACGTGTTTACTGCTGAGCTTTTGGCACCTCCTCAATGAAGATCCGGGACATTGTAGCCCAACCCGTGCGCGCGTCAGCATTCTTGTGGCCAGTGTTGCAGCTCCCAACCCAGAATCCCACTCGCACCTTTCCTTTGTGGATGTTGTTACAGTGACCTTCAATATGGCGGTGACGGTGAAGATTGTGATTCTTGCCGGTTCTCATGTAGAACGCACCGTCAATAGGTCCAGGAGAGCTGCACTCGGCGCCATTGAAAGTGAAATACCAACGGCTACAGCAGTCGTCACATCGATAAACCCTGAGCGTACCAGCAAAGTAAACATGGAGGGAAGTGTCTGTGAAGTTCTTCACGAACTCACAGTTCTATGAAGGTAATAATAAATCAAAATAAGTAATAGGCTATTAATTAATAATAGTTTCTGGCAAGGAAGAGAGGAGGACCGAGTTCAGTAAAATGTTCAAAAGGTTGAAATGAAGTCAGTTTGTAATGATAATATTGGGAGTAATGATCACATAAATAATTAATCATGCACATCAATGATCACATGAATAAGGTGCTGGGAAATATACATGTACTCGATTAGACCAATACTTTTTGGACTAACCAAAGTTGTTGGTTGTTGTTTTGTTGTTGTTTTGGGGGGGGGGGGGGGTGGTGCTGGGTTGGTAGGTGTAGATGACAGATAGTAGTAACATGTAACAGCCTGAGCTTAATCCATTTCCTTAGCTCTAGGTGACGAGGGATATTTGTCACTATTTCCCCTGCATGTGGGCGTAGAATCTTCAGATTAGATCCTTGCCATTCCTTGAGAGGTAAGAAGCAAGTGAGAAATTATGTTCAGTTAGAATGACGACCCTTTTGATTTTTTTGTCATCAAAATGTTATATCTGTCTTTCCTTCAGCAGCCAGAGGCAAATGAGATAACCTTGGCATATATACACTGCACGCCCATGTTGTTACCATGGTAATTATATCACAATCAAAAGCTTATGATGCTACTCATTGTGTCGCCGTGTTGTTTCTATATTAATCAGACTATATAGAGAGAGTTGAGTTACAAACTGACGTAAATCACCTACCTGGATCACACCAGAGTCTTTTCAATCAATCCTTTTCCACGTGCATTCTTTCCAGTTCATGTGCGAGGAAAGCTGAGGCGTTTCTGGAGTTCCAGTCTCTCCTTTCTCCCCTCGCTCTCCTTTTTGGCCGGCGGGGCCCTGGACACCAGGTTCTCCCTTTGCTCCTTTCTTTCCTTCAGCACCAGGTGGTCCCTGGGGTCCAGTCTTTCCCGGGCTGCCCTGGGGTCCAGTCTTTCCCGGGCTGCCCTGGTCTCCTTTGGTTCCGTCACGCCCGTCACGGCCATGTGCCCCAGGGGAACCCGGTATACCATGTATGCCGGGAAGACCATTTGTCCCTGGTTGCCCACCGTAACATAACGAGACCTGTCAATGAAATGACAATGGAGTGAATTTGAGAAAAGCATCGTAGTTCAAGCAATAATAAGGTTACAGGACGTTTTCCAGAGTCTTTATGTGATAATCAAGTCTATGCAAATTTAACATCAAACAACCTAGGCATCGATCGTGTTTAGAAGCGACAATATTATCTGAATAATAATGTTATTTTTGAAGTTGAACGTTAAAATCTCCTTCATGTACTTTCATTTATGTCCTCGAACTAGAGCATATGTGTTCTCTTCTGTGGTATTCTTATTTTGGGTTTATTGGGTAGCTTTCTTAGGTGTGCGGTATACCACTACCACTACCACAACCCCTTCTCTCCCTCCCCCCCCCCCCCCACCCCCCCCCCCGGTTGACCCTGATTATTTCAGTGATTATTTTCGTGTGATGACTAATAATAATTCTACAGCCGGGCTGTCTTGTTACTATAAGTAAGACAACAAACACATGAGATTGTAAAAGATAGTTAGAATAAGGGCACTGGAAAGAAAAACAAGAAAACAATAGGGTATAACATAAGGCGGCGGAAAATTAATATCACCTTGATCGGGTCTTTGTAATCTTAAACAGAACATCAATTGAGTAGATTGAAAAGAAGTTTCTTAAATGATAGGAAAAAGGCAACTAGAACAAAGAAATGGCAGAACCAATGAGTGATCTGGGCATTGCGAGATAAATTTGACAGTTGCTTTCTTTGTGCATAGTAATTTATAGATATATGTGCGGAGTATGTTATGGAGTTTGTTTAAAATTTGCTTTTACTGATCACAAACGACAGAGGCGGCTTCTGTTGAGAAAAAACACTGTACAATAAACTCACTTTGTTGTCACTTGGTTTGCTGCTGCTGTTGACCGTGGCAGAGCACAAGGTGATCAGCGGTAACATCAGTACAAGTAACATGATCAACGAACTTTCCTTACGAGATTTGCCCATCGGTAACATTTTGGTCTGTGGATATAAATAACACAGCAATGTTGGAAATGATCATTGACACTTACAGTACAGATTATACGCGTGACATTTGTGTGATTGGGTTCTCTTGTTATTCGATGGATTTGCTGTTATTGTAATAATTTCTCTGCTCTCAGTTGGACTGGTTTACAAAAGAAAATAGCGGCTAATCTAAAAAACAAAACAAAACTATGACTAGTGATGCCATTTACATTTATATTCTTGGTACATGTAGCACTAAACATAAAGTGATACTGTGAATATAATCCCACTTTATTTTGTTAACAGTAAAAAAGATGTTTATTATTATTATGGACATTTATGTTAGCTTTTCAGTTTGTTTTCGTTGTGAAGTGCGGCCAGTGTGCGTTCTCATATATGGCCACGAATAAAGTATCAAATACTGCGCCTGCCTGTAAAGTTCAAAATAATAAATCTATTTGAAAACCTTATCAGCTCTTATTAGAAAGCGTAAGTCGAAAGAGTGCCTACCTTCTTACTGTGACTGTAATCATCTGAATGAAAATGATACTCCTGTCAGTGATATCAGAACGTTTTATCTCTTTTGCTGACCGCGAAGTTTCGCGTTAAAACAGAACAAAACACGTCTACACGTTAAAACAGGACAAAACACGTTTACACGTCAAAACGGGACAAAACACGTTGATGACGTGTAAAGTGTTGAAATACGCGGAGAACTCTAATTGGCGAGATAATTTCTAAATTACCCAATGACATGGAATCTTACATTTTGATTTGTTTTATTTTGTTTAATGAGTTTCGTGTTAAAACGGGACAAAACACGTTTACTAACTGATGATGTGCAAAGTGTTGAAATACGTGGAGCACACTAATTGGTGAGATAATTTCTAAACTACCCAATGACGGAATCTTTTATTTTTATTTGCTTTATTTTGTTAAGTCAACAACCGAAATAGATCACTCGCTGTATAATTCCCATACAAAGGCGAAGAGTCAATTTACTCCACTTTTTGAGTTACAGAATAAAACTGATCATAGACGCATTCAGTTGGTAAGTTCGGTTACATTGATCGAAATTTAACAGTGTTGACGTTTTCCATGTCTTTGGTGAATAGCAATCTAAAGACGTAACCATAGTTTCCTTTACGAAAACCCTTAAAAAGACATTGAACTGAAAACTGAGCTTTCGTTTGCTAGCTGATTTTGCAAAGTGTTGAAATATGTCGAGCACTCTAATTGGCGAGATAATTTCTAAATTACCCAATGACATGGAATCTTACATTTTTATTTGCTTTATTTTGTTAGGTCAACAAACCGAAATACTAGATCACTCGCTGTAGAATTCCCATGCAAAGGCGAAGAGTCAATTTACTCCACTTTTGGTTACAGAATAAAACTGATCATAGACGCATACAGTTTGGAAGTTCGGTTACATTGATCAAAAATTTAACACAGTGTTGATGTTTTCCATATCTTTGGTGAATAGCGATCTAAAGACGTAGGCATTAAATGTATTTGTTTCAAATTCGTATTCTAAGGGACTATGACGATTATCTTTTATCTCCAAAAACTCCCGTAAACTTCTAAAAGACACTTGAACCGACATTAAACTCAGTTAACCCATGTAGATCATTTACCTTTGAAGTATATATGTGCTTGGGTTTGTCCAAACGAAACACAATCCTAAACGGTGTATAAGAGAAAACGAATGTTAGATTTAACATGATCTGAAAACGAGAAAATATTTCAAAAAATTAAATAAATCCCATGCTTACACTGTCAGTTTATGCAGTCTTGACTTTTCGCTGCTCACAGTTAATTGAAGTCAAATTTGTTTTCCCAGTTTACCTCAATTTTGTATTCTTTACTTAACGAGTTTCTCGCCAGAATAACATGTCGCGTACAGATAAGACGAGCAGTCCTATTGGTCGAGTATAGTTACAAATTGACCAATGACAAGAAGTGTTACGCTTTTATCAATTTGTTCCGCTTTAGTTTTAAAGAGTGAATCATTGAAAACACTTCCAAGTTAAAAGTTCGAGCAGTATTGATGGTCAGAACATCTAGAAATTATATATATTAATTTGAATATTATTTCTCCCTGTACCACAGTCAATAAAGTATTTGAAAATCTACTTGAAAACCTTATCAGATATAAAAAGTCGAGACGAAGTTAATCGGGCAAAATCGGCGGCATAGTTTACAACGATTAGCTGAGAAAGAAAAGGAATTGTGTTTCCTTGAATCTTTCCTCAAATAAACAAATAAAGCAAAATTATTCCCTTTACAGTCTAGTAAGCGTAGTAGAAAAAGTGCCTACCTTCTTACTTTGCTGTAATCATCTGAATGAAATTATACTCTCCGTATCAACATATATATCAGAACTGTTTATATCTGTTGTTGACCGCGAAGTTTCACGTTAAAACAGGACAAAACACGTTTACTAGCTGATGACGTGCAAAGTGTTGAAATACGCCGAGTAATCTAATTGGTGAGATCATTTCTAAATTCCCAATGACATGGAATCTTTCTATTTGCTATATTTTGTTTTAATGAGTTTCACGCTAAAGTACATGTTCGAGAGCTGATTACAAGTCAACAACCGAAATAGATTACTTGTTCCTGTGCAAAAGCGAAGCGTAATTCATTACTCCACTTTTTGGGTTACAGAATAAAACTGTTCATAGCCAAATTATTCAAAGACGCATACAGTTACATTGATCAAAATTTAACAGTGTTCATGTTTTCCATGTCTTTTGTAAATAGTAATCTAAAGACGTAACCATAGTTTCATTTACAGAGAACCCTTACCAACGAGATCGAACTGAAAACTGAGCTTTCGCTGATTTTGCAAAATTATAACCATTTTTTTTTACTTAAATGTTACTGAAAACCTGCATGATTCGATAAATAAATTCAAATCAACATTAAAAGACCACGCGTCGATTGATGGGAACACTATGTGCGCTTTCAAAGTAATTTGTTTCAAATTCGTATTTTAAGGGACTATGACGTTTATCTTTTTCTCCAAAAACTCCCGTAAACTTCTAAAAGACACTTGAACGGACATTAAACTCAGTTAACCTATGTAGATCATTTACCTTTGAAGTATATCTGCGCTTGGGTTTGTCCAAACGAAACAAAATCCTAAACCGTGTATGAGAGAAAATGAGTGTTAGAAAATAAGAAATTGTTTCAATAAAATTAATCAGATTTCATGCTTACACACGAAGTTAATCCTGCAAAATCGGCGGGAAAGTTTACATTCAACGATTAGTTGAGAAATAAAGAAATTGTGTTTCCTTGAAGCGTCAAAAAACAAACAAAATTAAAATGATTCCCTTTACAGTTTAGTAAGCGTACCTACCTTCTTGCTGTGGCTGTAATCATTAGAATGAAAATGATTAACTCCTGTAATATATCAGAACTGTTATCTCTTTTGTTGACCGCGAAGTTTCACGTTAAAAACAGGACAAAACACGTTTTCTAGCTGATGACGTGTAAATTGTTGAAATAGGTCGAGCACTCTAATTGGTGAGATCATTTCTAAATTGCCCAATGACATGGAATTTTACCTTTCTATTTGCTTTATTTTGTTTTAATGAGTTTCACGTTAAAACAGGTTCGAGAGCTGATTCAACAACCGAAATAGATCACTTGCTGCAGATTTCCCATACAGAGGCGAAAAGTCAATTTACTCCACTTTTTGGGTTACAGAATAAAACTGATCATAGACGCATACAGTTGGGAAGTTAGGTTACATTGATCGAAATTTAACAGTGTTTATGTTTTCCATGTCTTTAGTGAATAGCGATCTAAAGACGTAACCATAGTTTCCTTTTCAGAGAACCCTTAAAAAGAGATTGAATTGAAAACTGAGCTTTCGATGATTTTGCCAAATTAAAATCAATTTTGTTACTTAGATTTCAAGGACCGCGCGTCGATTAATGAACACAAAATGAGAAGGTTACACATGTATCTCCGTTTTCGAAATAGTTTGTTTCCAATCCGTTTAAGGCAGGAAATCGTTTTTCCATTTTTTTTTCAAAACTCGCGTATTTTTCTAACAGACACTTAAACCGACATTAAACTTATCATTTAACATACGTAGATCATTTACCTTTGAAGTATATCTGTGCTTGGGTTTGTCCAAACGAAACAAAATCCTAAACCGTGTATAAGAGAAAATGAGTGTTAGATTTAACACGAAAACGAGAAATTATTTAAAAAAAAAATAATTCAAATTTCATGCTTACACTGTCAGTTTGTGAAGTATAATAATCTTCTCGCTGTTCACAGATAATTGAAGTCAATTTTTCTTAGTTTACCTTACTTTTGTATTCTTTGATTTACGAGTTTCTCGTCAGAACAAGTTTGTGCAACAGCGTACAGATAAGACGAGCAGTCCTACTGGTCGGATAGTTACAAATTGACCAATGACAAGAAGTCTTACATTTTTATCAATTGTTCAGTCTTTTGTTTCGAGAGTGACACATTGAAAAACACTTCAGAGTTAAACGTTCGAGCAGTAATGATGGTCGGAACATCTTGCAATTATCAAAAAAAAATAACTTAATATAATTAATCGAATTTTCTGAATGCTATTTCTCTCTATAACATGGTCACACATACATAATTAAACCATACATTGTACCAGAAAAAATGTGAATAGAATGTTGCATAGCTTACAGTAAATGATGACGCTTATTGTAACTCGTCGAGATAAGCACATTCATTTTGTTCAGAACATTGGTAGTAGGTTTTCTCATTTCAATGGAATCCATGAATACTACAGATTACTAGTTTTATAAGCCAACGTTGACATGGAATAAAACTCCATTACAACCGAAAGCAATACGTTCTCTACGTTTGAAAAAATGTAAAGTGACATGTCACAGATAAAATGCGAGTTCTGTACGATCGCACCTTTGCAAAAATCACATGCATCACCGTTTATCTGAAGTTAGATTCGAATCATTATACAACATTTGGAACCATTTCCTCTGTTTTTCCTTGAATTACAGGATTTCTGTCCCATTTTTAAATTACTGAAATCCTGAGTGGATAAATAAAACCGTCTTTTGGAAGCATACACAAGCTGATGGGCGCAAAATGGACTGCTACCTGTGAAAATTGGCTTAGGTGAGTTTTTTGTGTGTTCTGACTAGCCTAAAGCTAATTCTAGCGAGACATGTACTAACATGCAATTAATTGAATCATTTACCTTTGATTAGTAACTCAGTGCCTGCGTCGTCTGAACGGAAGCAGAAAGCTAAAATGGGGTAGAAGAGAAAAAAGGGTATTACATTTAACATCAAAACGAGCAAAATGATCAAAACATCTCCTAGCTTACATCTTCAACTTAGTGCACAATCCTCTCTTGTCGCTGTTCAGAACTGAAGTAAAATTATATTTTTCTTAGTGAAGCAACTTTTTGCTTTGTTTATTGATGTGAGGTTCTCGTCAGAACAAGTTTGTGAAACAACTGACATACATATCAAATTCTTATGTTCAATATAACAAGCCATGTTATTCGCTAGAACTGTTTGCTTACTCTGCGATTGGTCCAATAGAATGACATCTTTCATTTCTGCAATAATAGTCAGTCTTTTCTACACAAATTAGTGCCAGTCATATTTTATTATTTCTTTCAATGCAATTCTGCACTAGTTTTTATTTTTATTTTTATTTTTTCAAAATATGCGAAAAATAAAATTGCTGTGAAATTCAGTGGCAAGAAATAAGTGCTTTAAAATTACTTCTTCCGTTGAAAACAACAACAGCTTTTAGACTGATTCGTTCGTTGTTGGCATGTTGAAAAAGAGTCCAAAGCCTGTGAAAAGTATTTTCCTTCTGTTTACCTGCCTTGAATTGTTTAAATGTAAATGGAATATTATTTAGTTGGATAAAATTGTAGAAAGAGGTTCTCAAATAAGCGAAATCTGCGCGAACCGGCCCCTGATATTGGATGCATTTGTAGTAGTTACAACGCTTTCCGAGACTGGAGCTAATATCTTCGTCTTTTATGGTGTTCATGACCATTGTTCATCACATCACGTTTGCCGGTTTAAAAATTATAATGATTTCTACCAGAAATCTAGCTTATAGAAACTTAGGACACCACTTGGAACATGGGTTCATTTGGTTATGCTGCGCAACTATTTTTGCTGTTGAATAAACGTTGTACTGAAAACTAGCCAGCGAGGAAGCTCTCTTGGGGCTCGCAGACTCGGTAAATACGTACGCAAATGACAAATTGTACTTGCAAATGGCAATTTTACTGAATACCTTTAGCATTTTGTAATGTTGAAAATATACACACTGGTTGATAAATTTATTTCCCGAAACTGTTTTTCTGCCTACTAATGAATGTATCTGAGTTTTACAAATATTGGTTTCGAGGCAGGGCCTTTTTTAGCGGAAGATCGAGTTGTATTCTATTTCAGTTAATACATCTATAAATTATTTACCTTTGAAGTAACTCAGCGATTTGGTTGTCTGAACGGAAACAGAAAGCTAAACGGCAGAAGAGAAACAAATAAGCGTTACATTTAACATCTAAAACATCTAAACTAAAAAAAATTCAATAAGGTAATAAAATAATTGCATGCTTACATCGCTCGCTTCTCCAAGCTAAATCCTCAGCTAGTTTTATTTTTTCGGTTTCTTACTTTCTCAGTTTGTTTAGTGAGGTTCTCGTCAGAACAAGTTTGTGAAACAACATATCAATATTAAAATTTAAAAATATTAATATTAAAAATATATTAAAATTAAAATTAAACTTATTTTCTTTCTAACAAGCAATTCTATTGGTTATCTATACAGAACGGTTTGTTTAGTCGTCGATTTGTCCAATAGGATGCAGCCTTTCATTCTTGCATGTCACGTTTGTCACGTCGTGCCATTACTGACATTATGCAATTTCCGAATTCGGAAGAATTAATATCTGCTGCGGAATGATGAGAAGTAATCGCCGTGTTCCTGTTTTCTAAATAGTAAATTACATGTTTCCCAAAATCTGAGCCCAACACTGTAAAAACTGAGATAATTTTCTTTTACAAATAATTTCGTCTCTCATTATTTTTCTAACGTAACAAAATGTAAGTCCAGGAATCATTTTATTTCAAGTGTTTCCGTTATTGTCATAGATTAAGCCCTAACCGGCGTGAAAAAATATTATTGATGATATAACATAATTGCATTATGATTAATATTATAAGGATTTTAAAACAGGCCTATGTTTAACAACCTGGTGTGTATAATGAGAGAGTCACTTCCTTAGAATGCCTATATGAAAATAACCTACTTTTGAAGCAAAAGAAAACTTTTGTTTTTGGTGCTTTGCAAATTGATCTTGTCTTTTTTACTCAGTGGTGTAGATGGCCGTTTATGATAAGTTGCAATTTTTGTGAAAAGCAGACAAATCTCGCGCTTCGCCTAAAACCTTAGTGTTTTCACTCAGTCGTGGCAGCGATTAACATTTCTTCAATCGTGAATATTTCGGTTTCAGTGGTGTTTGAGTTTGTTTGACCCCAGCGCAAATAATAAAACAGACACTGCTGATAAAACTCATGAATAGTTGGGTCCAACTGTGGCTTTCAAAGAAAGAAACGAAATTATACCTCATTCAGTACAAACTTCAATTACGAAGATGGCTCCATTTTAAAAGCGAAATAATCAAGTTAACAGAATGACAAAGGTCAACGTCTTTCGTTCGTAGATTTGTATACAAAAACATAACAATTCAGCTTAGAAGATTCGTCCCTTCTTTCAAAACAATGTATAAATTATTTTTTGGAAACGAAATTCACCTCGCCTTTCTTTATTATAAAGAACGGAGAGCAATCCTGATAAGGCTTTTCTTCGTGACCAGTATCACCAACTGCTGTGATTTGTATTCCATTATTTACTGTTAAGTAATGTTTTCTGTTATTGCTTGCAAATTTTTTATTCTCTTCAGCATTTCTGCCGGTTTCATTTGGGATTTCGATGGTATTGTGACTCACTAACCAACCAGGACCAAAACAGCCTGAATTATAAAACGAAATAGCCAGAAAACATAAATGTATATGTCCGCACTGAATGTCATAGACAGCGAAGTGACTAAAAATGTACTCAGTACACGTACGTCAAGAAATTCGCCAAACGACAGTAGGTTGCAAAATCAAAGCCAAATAAAATTCATATACAATCGGATTATATACCAGATCGGACTAACGGTGTGACCATGTTTAATTCCAATAGAAGGTTCGTTAAAACAGTCAGTTGAAATAGGGATAAATGTGAAGTGGTTGATTTTAAAGAAAACGAAATTCGACTGATTACATCGTTCTATTAATGTGCTAATGGGAAATTTATATACGAATAATTTAAACAGGCGCTCGCTTAGCTATTATTTACCGACCCACAAAGAAATAGAAGATCCCTAGCACTTCTTGCAAGAGAAAATAGAGTACGATCGTACCTGTAAATGCCCTCTGTATTCTTGTGTTAATTGATAAGGATACATCGATGCGGTTGGAAATTTTTCTTTCATATTAGATTTATGACTCTGTATTCTTGTTCCTACCAGTTCGTTATTGACATATATCCATTGTTTTCATGATCAACTGTTTATTAACTGACACTTCTGACAAAATTGCTTAACATAATTGTTCTCTCTCATAATTGTTCTCTATATCCAATGAAAGAAGCGATTTTCGTTTGTGTTTTTTCTAAACTTCAAAACGTCAAAGTTATTGTTAAATTGAGATTTGTCACACACTGGCCAACAGTGAAGTTTGTTTACAATGACCAATTCTTATTCTTTAATTATTCCGTTTCGACTGCTTAAAATTAAGTAGCGAAGTCTGTTTGAGATGCTTACTTAATGAACATCAGATTATTGTTTAATATTTTATCAAAACAACTAGATTGATAGAAAAGGTTTCATGCATAATTCTAACCCTTAGCTTCATGCATCTCAGTTGTATCGACTGTATCGTATTATGACTAGTTATGTCAGTCATTGCGTTACCCATACAATAAGAACCAACATTCGGTGAATGAAGCTGAATATATTAATCGTATAGACTGTATACTGTGTAAGCGGTATCAAAAATGAAATCACCACGTTTCAGAAGGAAAAAAAAGCTTGGGGATTAGGGGTAACTGGGGAGAAAAACAGGAAGTGTAATCTCGACTCGCGCGAACGTGTTTACTCGCACAAATAGTTCAGTTTATACGCGTGTCAACTGAAAATCGTTCGCGTGGCGCCAACGACTTATTAAGTCAATATTTTTGATGGTTGATTGAGTTTTGAGTGACCAAGTTTGTTCAACTCAAGTGCAAATAGACTTTGAACAAGTCGTTGTTTTTCTGTTTGCTATAAATACCAATCGAGAAACAAAACCGGCTGATCCAACAAGTGAAAGGGCCCCGCAGTAGCGGAAATAAAAAAATGTATTTAAAATAACATAAATCCTTATGGCAGCTCTAAGCTATCATAAAAACACCATTAAACCACAGTTCATGGCTGCTATAAACTTTTCCAAAGGCGCTTATTTTTATAATCATCCAGAATACTTGTTTTTTATTACTTAAAAAAAAGAAAAGTTTCTTCGCAATTTGACTTAAAGTGCCCATAACCTTTTTTTTATTATTTTCTCATCTGAATCTAAACATCACCCAAGGAATTTCTGCGAAAAAATTTTGCGATTTGCAGAAAACGCGAATTTTTTATGAATGTTTCAAATCTTCAAAATCCTATTTTTTTTTTTGGTATACCCGTCCCGCTGTAAGAAGGCCGACGGGCTCACATTTTCCTGAATCTACGTCACAATTCCTTTGTTTTTAAGCCACGTGTTCCTTAATGTACGTCACAGTTCCTTTGTCTGATGTCACGTGTTCCTTAATCTACGTCACAGATCCTTTGTGAACCGAGAAGGACCCAGGGGAGACTAAAGCAAATGGTGATCCAAAATGGCGGCAAATTTGAAAGTTTTATAAAATTCATAAACAATTCGCGTTTTCTTCAAATCGCAAATTTTTTTTCGCAGAATTTCCTTGGGTGATGTTTAGATTCAGATGAGAAAATAAAATAAAAAAGGTTATGGGCACTTTAACTTTTGGGCGCCAAAATTGCATTGGCCATTAGAGCGTGATGAACAAACCTCGTTTCCAGGGTCTGCGGGAAGAAGAGAGACCCTGGGAACGAGGTTGCACGATGAAGTCAGTGCCATTTTATATCACTGTCTTAAAGTGTTGTGTTGTGACATCCCTTCCTTTAATATTTCTTTTTAATTACACACACATGTCAGCAATGTTGGACAATTGAATTAGCAGAGAAGAGGCAAGGGCAGTGTGTTAGCATCAACAGATTTGTTGAGAAAGATTATCGCGAAGTTTGATCGTGAAGTACATGTCGCGAAGTTCAACTCTCTTAACAATGGTTATGTTGAACAACTGAATTACTGGAGAAGAGACAAGAGTCGGGTTAAAATTAATTAATACATTTTCCAAGAGTGAAATTTTAGTGAAATGTTTTTTATTGGAAATAAATGATGTATATAATTGAAAACCACATATAGAACCTGGTGTATTAAGAACCTACAGGCTGAAATTTGGCAAGTAAATGACCCAACATATAAGAGTCTGCTTCAGTCTGATATTTGAAATAGGTTCTTTTTGGGAAAAGTCAGATAAGATGACGGAAAAGATGTTGGGTTCAAATAATAAAATCACAGGATCTAGCTAGAACTGGAACTATAATGAAGTAATATAACACAGGCATGATAACATGTTTATGAAATCGAAGCAAAGGACCACACCCATATTAAGTTCCTTTTCTGACCGGAAACAAGCAGTTTTACCCCTGAAAAAAATAATAAGCTATTTTAAGAGAGGCTATTTAAGAACCTACACAGCCTGATTTCTCACCAGACATCAGATATGCCGGTAAGAACCTTTTTAGGCTGACTTAGAAAAATGCAGGTACAAGCTTGGCTGAAATATGTCAAAGATGTTATTGTTATTCACGTCCCGGCCAGATAATTCAATGCACTTGAAAATTACCGAGAATGTAGTAACATGTTGAACAGATCCAAATATTAAAAAAAATACATCGACTAGTTTTTGTGCGGGTTTACACGAGGTGTAATCCACATTTAGCCATGAGCTGAGGTATTCTGTGTATTTGGGAGTTTGTTTGCCCGTGGTTTACGAGAGTTGAACCGCCAAATTTGGTGAAAAGTCTGAAAAACAGACATCTATTAGATATTCATATACAGTAGAAACCCGCTAACTCGAACTCGGTTAACTTGACGAACTCCCCGCTATCTCGAACTATTTTTTTTGTTTCCCTTGGGAGTTCAAGTTAGCAGGGTTCTACTGTATTTTCGATATTTTCGTTGGTTTGGTATGTGACATAGTTAGCCAGAAAGATAGAAATTTAATGTTCGAAAGATTTTGAAACCGATTTCGCTATTGCCCTGGAGGTAATTGATCTGATTATAATTAATTGGAGAGATAAGGTAAATCAAGTATTTTCCTTAGCCTCAGATATAGTTGCCGGCCTCCAGACAAACGCCTTCTTTTACAGTTCAATTATCCTCAGATACATCAGTCGCCTGAAGGATTTAAATACAAAATATCCACCACTTTGCCATTTTGATTGTTCGTCCACCAGTGTCTTCGTCTCTTGATCTTTTTAGTGTGATTTTAGGATCCCATTAACCTAAAACTACAATTACATTGAACTCGATGTGTAGAAGAGTAACAGTGGGGGTAACCTTAAATATGCTAATTTTAATTATTTCACCAAGCCTAAAAATAAGCAAATGGCGCTTCAAACAGGGCAAGACTGAGGGAAATTCGTTTTAAGACATTATTATGGATCACGATTGATTTTTTTTTTTAAAGAATTCTAAATTGTGTTGTGGAGTGATCGGAATGAAATTTATTGTAGGGAATATTCCTCAATAAAATCTATAGGGCCGATTATTTAAACGACGTTTAGACGTCGCTTAAGAAAGTCTTGGTCTAAACCGGGTTTAAACCGGGAAACCGGATTATTTAAACGTCCTTTATTTTAAAACTCGCCTAAGCGGTGTCTAAACACAGACTAGCAAATAATAGCAACTTAGACCTGGTCATGAGTAGGTTTAGACGTAGTTTAAACGCTTTTATTAGTGAAGGTTTGTGTCATGGATGGAAGTTCGAAGCCAGACAGCAACAGGAATAGGCTAACAAGCCGAGTCCGAAGAATCAGACAGTTGAGGATAGATTAAATCCTCTAGTAGAATGCGACGATGACATTTTTCCTTAGACTGCAAAACAGTCAAATTTCCGTCGACGGTTTAGGCTCAGAAGAAGTACGTTTTAAGAGTGGATATTTTTACCATACTACGTTTTCAAGAAAAGTTTACTTCAAAAGCATGTCCATAAAATGTTACATAAAATGAAAACTTTTCAATTAGTATCTTCAAAATTATTTCGAAGTCATTAATAAAAATGATCTAGTAGTTCCCTGTAGAAAGCAGGTAGTTCTTGGCTTATTGACTTTATAATTGCACTTCAGGATGAATGGTAGCCCATCACGTTTGGCGAAAATAGAAGTTTTGAATTATTTTCCAAGCGTTATCATTAGAGCGATCAGTATAGCGTAGAAAAACGATTATAGCGTGCAAAACCGACTAAGAAAAAACTAGAATTTTTAAAGAGCGGTTTAAGAAGAAACAATAGCTAGACCTGTTAGACCACGTTTAGACGTGGTCTCCGTGAAATGCGGCTAATCCGCATCCTAATAACACAATTTAGACTCAGCCTAGCCGTGGTCTATGGAAGCCTTGTCTAAACCTCGATTTAGCCTTAAACCAGGTCTAACTTAGACTTCGTTTAAATAATCGGCCCATAAAGTTTTGCTATTTATACTACGCCTTTATGTAAATTGCATTTGAAATCCACTCATTAATTTTCAGTGCGCTTATGACTAAAACAAGACAACTATTTGATAATGTTCCTGGACTTTATTGCTCAGCTGATACAAAAGTTTCAAATCTGTTGATACGAACGCTTCTAAAAAAACTGCAGTGCAGCTTTTCTATCTTTTCTATATATTCTAAGTTCTTCTAGAAAGTCCAGTGGATCACGTGTAACGTGTTTACTGCTGAGCTTTTGGCACCTCCTCAATGAAGATCCGGGACATTGTAGGCCAACCCGTGTTTGCGTCAGCAATCTTGTGGCCAGTATTGCAGCTCCCAACCCAGAATCCCACTCGCACCTTTCCTTTGTGAATGTTGTTACAGTGACCTTCAATATGGCGGTGACGGTGAAGATTATGGTTCTTGCCAGTTTGCATGTAGAACGCACCGTCAATAGGCCCAGGAGAGCTGCACTCGGCGCCATTGAAGGTGAAATACCAACGGCTACAGCAGCCGTTACAATTATAAATCCTGAGGTTGCCAGCAAAGTAAACATGGAGGGAAGTGTCTGTGAAGTTCTTCATGAATTCACAGTTCTATGAAGCCAATTGTCAATAAAATTGTTAATAAATGTGTTATAATATATTGGGAGTATTAATAAATGATCTGATATAAATGAATATATGGAACATTGAAAGTAAATAAGGTGTTGGAGAATAGACATACTTGTGTTCGATTACACCTATATACCCTTTGCAATTGCAGTATGGTGTGACGAGGAATATTCGTCTTTAGTATATACCAACTCGGCGACCTCGGAGTTTTAAGCAATCTGATTGGTCCGCTAACTCGGGATATTCAACATTAGTATATATACCAAACCAGTGAATAGTGCTTTTCGCGCGTTCTGATTGGCTAGCTCGGAAATAGTCTTTGCTATTCACCTCCCAGCAAAACAAAATGGCTTCGCGTTTTGCTTCGTTGATCAAAGCAGAAATTATTTCCATAAACGAGGCCGCTGCACGTCACTATATTATCGAAAATACCGGAATATATTTTTTTAGTCGTGTCACTTATAAAATCGCCAAATTCTGCCGTACAAAATGTTTTGTCTACTATCGCCTAGCTAGAGTACGTCAGTGACAACGCTCAGTTTTTAAAATCATTCGAACAGTTAAGCCCTTGAAATGGTTCCAAACGCTGACTGTCCAGTCCAAATAACTTTAAAATACAATTTCTACCTGAATCAGTGTCGTTCAAAAAGCAAGAAGTCCCTGCCAATGATCGATTTAGTTTTTTATTCAGATCGCCGACTAATCTAAATCTCTCTAGGCTAGAAAATATCCTGGTTGCCGTATCAATAACTGTCCAAAGTGCTGTGGCTTTTCTGCTTCTCCCCTCCAGTAAATTAGCAGCAGTATAACATCAAATGCAACCTCGTTCCTGTAGTGATTCTTTAACTGATACTTTTAATCGATCAAAAGGAGAGACTTTAGATATTACACATCTGCTCTCTGGTCTCGTTCGTATCCGACCTCCTGAGCACGCTTACATCCGGGCTTTTCCCGATACGACCTAGTCCAAATATGGTAACAACATTACATCTCTCTTTTCCTTAAAATAAACAAAAATCTATACGAAAAGAAAACGATACAACCATACAAGCTGTTTTTCAAAAACTGTCAAACTAAACGTCCTTGATCCTGAAGTGTCTTCGCTCCATTAAATCAAACAACAACAACTTAGCTATCTCAAACATAGTCTTTGAATCTCACAGGGCGAGATCTCTCCCTCTGCGGATAGCGTCTCACAGGCGTTTCTTCTCTCTCAGCCTCTGGGTTCAAAACCTCTGGGATCTCTTCGCATTCTTCCTGGTTCAAAACCTCTGGGATCTCTTCGCATTCTCCCTCACTCTCTTCTAGGATCTCATCCTCGCCTGGCGCACTCTTGAAGAACGAGGAATTTCTAGTGACCTGTACGCCGTCGCTATTTCTCGCTGTCACCATTGATCCTTTCTTCTCAACGATAATGTGGGGATCATGGCGGAAGGGAGTGTCACGCTTCCTCTTAGAGTCGTCTCGCTTAACGAACACGGAGTCTCCCTCGCGTAGAGTTGACGGCTTGATATAGCTCTTGCCATCAGCATATTCCTTCATCTTGGCCTTCGCCTTGCTGTCACGATCCTTGATTACTGGGTCAGGACGGGTGCTCGTCATCTCTGGTAGCTTGGTCTTAAGGGCTCGTCCGAACAGTGCGGTCGCTGGAGGAACTCTGGTTGTTGAGTGTGGGGTAGCACGATAATTTCTGAGGAATCGGTGCATTTCCTGCTTCCAATTCTTGCTTTCGACTGTTGCGGTCTTGATGACTTTCTTTACCGTGCGCACAAATCTTTCTACTTCTCCATTGGCTCGGGGCCATCTTGGGGTTATCTTCCGATGCTTGAAGCCAAGATCTCGTGCGAACAACTGAAAGTCCGAACTGTTGAATGGCGGACCATTGTCTGTCTTAACCACATCAGGTATTCCGAATTCAGAGAAAATCTTGTCTAGATGTGGGATCACTGTGCTGGCGGATGTTGACTTGACTATGTCTACTACCGGGTACCGAGAGTAATCGTCCACTAGTATCAGGAGATACTCCTTGCCAGGCAGTTCAGCAAAGTCCACGCTGACTTCTTTCCAAGGGGCATCAGGTAGCGGAGACATTTGCAGGGGTTCTCGCTTTTGTTCTGGTGTACTTATTAGACACGCACTGCATGACTTCACCAGCTTTTCGACCAACTTGTCGATGCCTGGAAACCAGACTTTCTCACGAAGTAGGGCTTTGGTCTTTACCAACCCTTGATGACCTTCATGTGCGAGCTTTACAACGTGCTCCTGCATCGCCTTCGGGATGACTATTCGCGTTCCACGCAGAATAATGTTACTTGTTGAGCAGACTGTAAGCTCGTCCTTCACCTTTGTTAGCAAGTGATATGTCGACGCGTCAACATCCGGTCGACTCGCCGTTTCATGCCAGTTTCCTCTTTGTACTGCCTCAGACACTGCTTGTAGTGTGGGGTCGTTAACTGTTGCTGCTTCAATGTCAGAGAGCTTGAGTGCCTTGGGTGTTGAGGTAGTCGCGATGTAGTTGACATATTCCTCTGCAATCTTCTGCTGTCGACTTGCTGTAATCGATTGTTTGGAGGGGTGTCGTGACATGTAGTCTGCAGGGTTTCCGTCTCCCTTTCTGTACACCACGGTAAGCTGGTACGGCTGCAGTCTAAGGGCCCATCTCTCGATTCGTGCCGGCGGCTTGGAGCTTGGGTTACCGTATATGGACACGAGGGGTTTGTGGTCGGTGTAGACTGTCACCGGCTTCCCGTAAACGTACAGATGTAGGTGTTCACACGCCCACACGACAGCGAGAGCTTCACGCTCTGTTTGGCTGTAGCGCTGTTCGATTTCGGTCAAGGAACGACTTGCATAGGTGACGACGTGCCGATCGCCAGTCTCAGTGTCGACTTGGGTGAGTATGGCTGCTAGGCCAACTGGGCTTGCGTCCACTGAGATCTCTGTATCCTTCTCTGGATCAAAGTAAGCGGCGACAGGTGCATACACGAGTGCATCCTTCAGCTGGGCAACTGCACGGTCGTGTTCGGCTGTCCATTCCCATGGCTGGTCCTTGTGGGTTAACTTGCGCAGTGGTTCGGTCTTGGTGGCGTAGTCTTGGATGAACCTCGAGCAGTAGTTCGTCATTCCTAGCAAGCTGCGCACTTCTGACGGATTGGTAGGAGGTTGAAGGTTGGTGATGTCTTCGATCTTCTTCGGGTCTGGAGAAATGCCGTCTTTAGAAAACACGTAGCCGAAGAACACGAGCTTGTCTTTGCTGTACTCACACTTGTCCTTGTTTAGGGTCAGCCCTTTCTCTTTCAACCTCTGGAACACGGCCCTGAGACTTTGATTGTGCTCTTCGTGATCCTTGCCAAAGACTAAGATGTCGTCGCTGATGTTGAGCGCTCCATCGATACCTTCAAGCGTTTCACGGATTACGTTCTGGAAAATCTCTGCAGCGCTAGATATCCCAAAATTCAATCGCTTGTAGCGCATTAGGCCCATGTGTGTGTTAAACGT
Source organism: Desmophyllum pertusum (assembly GCA_029204205.1). Lineage (NCBI taxonomy): Eukaryota > Metazoa > Cnidaria > Anthozoa > Scleractinia > Caryophylliidae > Desmophyllum > Desmophyllum pertusum. The sequence goes on from MU827781.1 coordinate 89,360, forward strand.
GGTGATGTACCTTGACTCTGGCGCCAATTCTAGCTGGTTGTACCCCTGGTTGAGATCGAGCTTACTAAACACTGTCGCACCGTTCAGGTCTCCGATGATCTCCTTAATCGTAGGTGTTGCGTGACGCTCGCGCTTGATTGCTTGGTTAGCCCGACGCATGTCGACGCATACTCTTATTTTTCCAGGTGACTTGGGTTTAGGGGCAACAACTATGGGTGACACCCATGGGGTAGGACCCTCGATTCGTTCGATGACGCCTAACTCTTCGTCCCGTTTGAGCTGTTCTTCCAGCTGCTTGCGCACGTGGAACGGGACTCTTCTGTGTGGCTGCGCGACTGGCGGTATGGATTCGTCGATGTGGAGTTTTATCTGGTAGTCCTGAAGTTTGCCAAGTCCGTTGAATAGCTCACTATACTCGCTGATCAGCTGATCTGGCTCCTGTGGTTTGGTCTCTTTCACCTGTTGCACGATCTGGAGGAGGTTGAGCTCCTGAGACGTTTTCCAGCTGAGGAGTGAGCCTCCTGATCCTTTAACCACGTAGAGCTTGTCTTTGACGACTTTCGACTCGGATTCGATGGTTGTGCTGAATTTTCCGAGGACATGTAGTGGTTTGCTGGACTGGTACGCGTAAATCCGTATGTTACTAGTCTTTAGTTTTGGGAGCGTTGGGTAGCCTGTGGTAGTCGGCCTCATCTAAGACATTGATGGTCGCACCGGAGTCAGCCATGAATGTGAGATTTGTTTCGTGCACTTTGACTTGAAACATCGGTTTCTCACGTTGCTTACTGCTGTTTACTGAGAACAGGTACACATCATCGTCTGAGCTTGACCCGTCGTCATTAACTGCATTTACCCGTGGCTTTCGCTCCTCGTCAGCTTTGCTTTTCGACCTGCAGACAGCTTTGAAATGGTTAGACTTGCCACAGTTATCACAGATTTTCCGATAGGCCGGGCACGACGTTTTCCCGCCTGCGTGGGGGTAATTTCCCCCGCAAAATCCGCATTTGTTGTTAGACTTCCGGTCTGGTACTGGCGCGGGTGACTTCCGGGCGCGTGACCTGTGGCTTGATTGGGCGCCATCTTGATTTTGGCTCACACGGGCACGAAATCGATTATTTTGGCTTCTATTACAAGAATTTCGAGACAGTTTATTTACATCATGCTTGTCCTCGATGCTAGCTGCCTGTGATTTGGATAGTTCCATGGCCTTCCCGATGTCTAGGAGCTGGGTTAAGGTAAGTTCTGAACGTTCTAGTGCCTTTGTGCGAAGCTTGTGTGATGTACAATTTTGCACGATCTGCGTCTTTATCTCTCTGTCAGTGTTCGCAAACTCGCAGGTGACTGATAACTGCCTAAGGCGTGTGTGATATGCAGAAATACCTTCATTAACCTCCTGCTTGGCTTGGCGGAACACATATATTTCGTATTCGCTGTTTTTCTTCGGTGTGAAGTGGCTGGTTAGTGCTTCGACTGCCTTTTCGAACGGATTCTCGTCTTCTCCGGCTTGTGTGGCGGGTAGCGTGTCGAAGATTTCATTTACTCCCTCTCCAGCGTAGTGTAACAGAAGAGCTCTTTGTCTTGGTTTGTCAGTTACACCGATAGCTAGGAGTAGATTTCTGAATCTTGCTAGCCATTTTTTCCAGCGCAATCCAAGCGTACCATGGTCAGCAGTGACATCAAACTCCGCGAATGTCGGCAGAGCAGTTGCCATCGTGTAGGTTTTAGATCCTCGTCGCCAATGTAGTGATTCTTTAACTGATAGTTTTAATCGATCAAAAGGTGAGACTTAGATATTACACATCTGCTCTCTGGTCTCGTTCGTATCCGACCTCCTGAGCACGCTTACATCCGGGCTTTTCCCGATACGACCTAGTCCAAATATGGTAACAACATTACAGTTCCCAGGGTCTCTCTTCTTCCCGCCAAACGCGATTGAAAAGAGACCCTGGTTGGGGCTGGTCACGTGTCTCCCAGAATCTGGGAGATTACAAATAAACGATGCGAGGGAGGGGCAGTTAAGTGTAAAATTTGTCTCTACTGAGTGTTGTGTGTTTTCGTGGTAAACACTTTGGCGGTTCCAATTAAAATTCGAGTTGTTGCAGGCTGTGCAAATCGGTTGGCGATGTATCCTGCTCAAAAGCTCTCAAAGAATCTTCTTTGCTAAAGGAAATCGCGCACTGCTCGCCCGCTGTATTGAAGACAGCGTATTTATGGATTGTTGGACCATAATTTGGGACAAGATAAATTATATTTGACACATCACATAAGCTTATATCATGCGAAAGACGATTAATGAATTTGAAGCCTTCAACGATCAACGAAAGCCAGAGTTCTTAGGTGTTTTATCGAAATATCGCCACCGGCTGTACAATTAACAACGAACATTTACCAAGAGTGAAGGCCGGCGTGGCGAAGGGTCGAAAGGCAACCGTCGCGGATCGAACTTATAGTTTCAAATCCAGGACAGGAAAGGGGTAAATAAAATCTTTATAGTTTTTATTCATTCGGTTACGATGTTTTGCTCGATTCTTTTATCTGTTCATTTGACGGTCTCGTGTATTTTGTCGCTACCGGCGTCGTTGCGAAAATATAATTTATAAAAGTTGACAAAATGAGCCGATCATAACATATTGCGATCGGTATGACAAGAAAATTCAACCCAACTCCAGGTATTAAAATTACGTACTATTGTTTGTTTCTGTTTGTTTTCATTGCACCTGCCTTACCTTTAGCCTTTAGGATCTTACAAAAGAAACAAGAATTTCGAAGAAAATATAACCGGGCTTTTTTTATCAAGCAAGCAAGCCGTTTTACCTGCTTTCTTGCTTGAAATCTATCAGATTAGTCACGGCAGCCACGCTGAAGTCTGATGTTTGCGTATAGTGCCTACTGTCAATTTTCTTGCCTCTGAGCAGTCTTTGAAGATCATTCCTCAATATAAAGCTAAAGTTGAATAAGAGGAAAAAAACACGACAACATAGGTACGAATCGGTGTTGAACAATCAATCGCAGACGTTCCGCGTTGCGGCTATTCTAGTCACAGTTCGACAAATTGCGTGAGTCAAAATGTGATATTGTAACGTAATGGTTGTTATTTATAAATCTTCTGCATACAAGGAAGTGAATTGCTGCACCAACACGAAAAAGTAATGTATTTCACACTAAATAAACAGCAGAGTATTCATGTTCAAATCAAAAGTAATAGCTTGATATGAAATTTGACCTAACGGCGACCCTGCCAGGGTCGCCGTTAGGTCAAATTTATCACAGACGTTGCGAAATCTCTTCAAGTCACAGTTCGACGTGACTCATGTGACCCCATAACGTAATCGTCCTTATTTATAAATCTGGCATTTCTCAGCAAGTTTCTGTTTTTTCTCAGAAAATATACGGAAAAGATATGTATTTCACACAAAATGACAATTATTTAACAGGACAATATTCATAATATATCATTTAGGCAAAGGATGGCCCTGGCGAAATCTAACGTAGCTTGATAAAAAAATTGATCTAATGGCGCTTCCAGTGTATGTGATGTACGTACGCACCTCACAGACAATCTCTTCAAGTCACGAATCGACGTGACCCTATGACGTAATCGTCCAAATATAAATCTGCACGTCTCAGCAAGTTTCTGTTTACATAAATCTGCGAGTCTGGGCAAGTTTCTGTTTTCCTTTACGGAAAAGAAATGTATTTCACACAAAACAAACAGGACAATATTATGACCCTGGCGAAATGTAACGTAGCCTTGATAAAAAATTTGATCTAATGGCGCTTCAAGTGTATGTGATGTATGTACGCACCTCACAGACAATCTCTTCAAGTCACGATTCGACGTGACCCTATGACGTAATCGTCCAAATATAAATCTGCACGTCTCAGCAAGTTTCTGTTTACATAAATCTGCGAGTCTGGGCAAGTTTCTGTTTTCCTTCACGGTGTAACAGCGTTAGATAGCTGCCAAACTCTTTTATTGTACGATGAAGATACAGTTATTCCGGCCCGGATCGTACGAGCTAACAACGACTTACCGCTGGCCTACAGCGGGCACAATACGGGCATCCCGAAGCCCTTACAGCAATAAGTCTAACAACACATATCGTAACATCTTCCTTTTCTTAACTGAAACAAAGTTAGTAGGTTAGTAAATGTTTCTGAGTTCAAAGCGTGTTCAGTGTTCAGTGTTCACAGATCCGTTACAGATCAATTGCCGTAGTGTTCAAATGTTCAGTTTGGATGGAGGTTTAACAATCCTTCCACTGCGGGTCATTTGCATGAGCGGCCGGAGAGGAGGGCTTTCTTGAACATTTAAGGGAGGCTCTTCCATGGATGGAGTTGGGTCTCCACTGCTCGCGGCAGGGTGAACGTCTGGTGAAGTCATTGGTATGTCAGTCACGGTCCGTGGTGGTGAAGCAGTTAAAACGGGGAGGTCCAGTTGAGGCTGGGGTGTCTGTGCGGCAGGGTTTGCTTGAACAGGTTCAGAGACACTATCCTTTGCACTGCGTAGAAACTTGCGATTTCTTCTATATATCGTCCCGCCGACCTCTACAAGGTAGGAACGTGGGGCCACCTTCTTAATGCACACCCCTCTCCTCCATTTTTTACTTGTGTCCTTTGGAGATGGCATCAATCTGATGGGCTGACCAATTTCCAGTTCAGGAAGTTCTTTGGACCCTCGGTCAAAGTATTTCTTAGCCCTTCTTCGCTTTTTTGTCAGTTTTCTTTCAACGTCTGACTGTATCTCAGGCTCCAGGAGGTGCTGTGCTACTGGCAGTGTAGTCTTGGTTCTTTTGGACATCAGTCTTTGCACTGGGCTGCTATCCATCCCTTCCGTGGGTGTATTTCTGTAATCAAGAAAACTCAGCCACTGAACTTGATTAGCCTTCGCTGCCTTCTTCTGAAGTGTTTTAGCAGTCTTCACAGCAGCTTCAACGAGCCCGTTTGACTGTGCATGGTATGGTGATGATGTGTAGTGCTCAAACTGCCAGTCGTGGGCAAATCTTGTGTATTCAGCACTGTCAAATTGTGGGCCATTGTCTGTGTACACTCTGTCTGATATACCATAACGTGCGAAATGTTGTTTGGTCTTGTGGATGACTGCTGGAGATGTGGTTTGCAGCATCTCGTCAACTTCCCAGTATCCACTGAAGGCATCTACTGTTATCAGATAATTTCTACCATCAAGGCTGTATAGATCTTGGGCCACTATACTCCATGGCCGGGTCGGTAGCTCTGGAATTATCAACGGTTCCTTCGGCTGGGCTGGTTGATACTCTGCACATAGGCTGCAGTTACTCACAGCTTCCTTGATTTGGTGGCTCATACCAGGCCAAAACAAAGCATCTTTGGCCCGTCTAAGACAAGCTTGTTGTCCTTGATGACTTGCATGAATGCGCTTCATCATTTCTTTGCGTAATGCAGTTGGAATGATCACTCGATCGCCTTTATACAACACGCCATTGCAGACTCCGATTTCATCACGGTATGTCCAATACTCAGCAATCAGTGGCTCAATTTGCTGCTTTGCCTCTGGCCATCCCTGTAAGACAGTCATCTTGAGACGTTGTAGCTGGTTGTCTGCTTCAGTAAGGCGTTGGATGTTCTCCAAACCATCGTTTGAGATTCTCAGGAATTCTGCTGCGTTGACGTTTTCCAAGTCGAGGCGACAGACTTCTTCATGTTCCGGTCTGATACAATTTGTAGGGGGAGCAGTACTTGGCAGTGGTGCTCTAGATAGTGTATCAGCAAGGAACATTTCAGCTCCTTTCTTGTAACCAACCTTGAGGTTAAACTTCTGTAGGCGAAGGAGCATGCCTTGAAGGCGCTTTGGGGCTGCTGTCAGTGGTTTGGTAAATATAACTTCTAAGGGTTTGTGGTCACTCTGTACGCTGATGGACTCCCTTCCAAAGATGTATTGATTAAATCTTTCGCAAGAAAACACGATAGCCAAACATTCTTTCTCAATCTGAGCATAACCACGCTCTGTTGGTGTCAATGTTCTCGAGGCAAACGCCACAGGCTGACCCTCCTGGAGCAGGGCTGCGCCCATGCCAGTTTCGCTGCTGTCGCACTGGATGGTGACTGGTAGGTTCACATTGTAATAGCGTAACACAGGATAGTCTGCTACTAGCTGCTTGACACGAAAATGCATCTTGGTGGTGTTTCTCCCAGACCCAGTCTGCGTCCTTGTCAGTCAGTCGTCGCAATGGTTCGCACTCGTCAGCCAGATGGGGAACAAATTTGGCTAGGTAGTTTACAAAGCCAAGAAACCGTTGTACTGCTTTGACTTTCTCTGCATTGGTTCGTCCATCTGGGTTTGGCATCTCTTGGACTGCACGGACCTTTTCTGGGTCAGGCTTTACTCCGTCTGGTGTTAACAGGTGCCCAATGTAAGGGACTTCCGCCAGTCTGAGTTTCAGCTTCTTTGGGTTCAGCTTCAAGTTGACTTCTCTGGCTCTCTCCAATAATGCAATTAAGTTGCGGTCATGGTCTTGCAACGCCTCTTCCTGGGTCTCCCCCTGTCCCGTGATAAGGATGTCATCTGCTATGACATAGAGGCCAGGTAGTCCCTCAAGTACTTCATGCTGTCTGCGCTGATATTCTTCTGGTGCTGTTGCTATTCCGAATGGCATTCTCAACCAGCGGTACCGCCCGAATGGTGTCCAAAATGTAGTTAGGTAGCTACTTGGCTCATCAAGTTTCACCTGCCAGAATCCATTTCTTGCGTCTGCTACGCTGAAGACCTTGGCTTTAGACAGTTCGGGTAGTATTTCTTCGATCGTTGGCATCGGATAGTGTGACCGCTTTAGGGCTTTGTTCAGGTCCTTTGGGTCAATGCATAAACGTAGTTTGCTGCCTTTGCGTACGACAACTTCACTGCTGATCCAGTCTGTCGGTTCAGTAACCTTTTTGAGGACTTGCATCTTTTCTAATTCCTCAATGTGTGCCTTGAGCTCTGCTTTTAGTGGTATGGCAACCCTTCTTGGAGTGTGTTTCACTGGTGTGATGTTCGGGTCGACCTCTAAATGGTATTCTCCGGGAAGGCATCCTAAACCCTCAAACACATCCTTGTATTTGATGATGATATCTTCTGGCACTGTTGCTGGAGACATGTCGACGCTGTTTGCTACGTGTACTGTAATAAGTCCCATACTAGTACAAGTTTCATCCGACAACAGGGGTTGTAGGGATCCCTGGACAACCTTGAAGTTTAGCACATGTTGTTTGTCCTGGTATTTACATTGTAATTCACATTCTCCTAGAGCTTGTACCAGGCTTTCATCATAGAGCCTAAGCTTTGCTGTGGTTGGTTGCATGGCTGGTTTTCCACTTTGCTTAATTTCACATAGCCTGTCAAAAGACATGACGTTACATGTAGCACCAGTGTCCAGCTGACACTGAATCAGAGCTTCTCCATTTTCATCAAAGAACCGAAGGGGTGCAAAAAACCGCTTTCTTTGTTGGTGATCCAATGCTCCCACGGATTCAATGCAGTACACTGACTCATTCTCTGAGGCTGACTCCTCTTGTGCATAGTGAAGGCTCTCCTTTTGAAAACACACAGTTGAGAAATGATTGGGTTTCCCACACTTCCTGCAGGTTTTGCCAAATGCTGGGCATTTGTTCTTATTAAATTGATGCTGGCCTCCACAGTAAATGCACTCACGTTCCTCCTTGAACTGCCTGCCAGTGGTGTTTCCACTTCTTTTCTTTGGTATTCCAGGTCGCTTCTGCCATGGCGGTTTCTTAGTGCCTTGCTTTTCCATGAAGTTCACTGGCTCTTGTATTCCATCCCCTTCAATTTTCTTTAGCTGCTCACTGGTCGCTTCACTGATCCTAAGAGACTCTATGGCTTTCTTTAGATCACAGCTTTTCTCTCTGAATAACCTTGTCCTCGCTGCACTGTCCTTGCAGCCCAGCACCAATCGGTCTCGCACCATTTCGTCTTCGAGAGTACCAAATTCGCAGGGTTCAGAAAGTTGGCGAAGCTTGATCAAATATTGGTCAATAGTTTCGTGTGTTTGCTGCTCCGTGTTGTGGAAAATATATCGTTCGTACAGTATATTTCTAATCGGTACGAAATGGTCTTGAAGTATGTCCAAGATGATCTTTGGATCTTTCATATCATCTTCGGTAAGTTGTAAGCGTTTCAAGATCATATCTTCTTACACTCGGTTCCCATTAAGCTTTTGAGGGTTGCGACTTGAATGTTCTTGTCTTTCTTGTCAAGCCCTGTCGCTACCAGGTAATCTTCGTATGCTTCACGAAATATCTTCCAATTTGTGGGTAAATCCCCGCTGCAATTCATTTGCTCAGGCGCTGGAATCTGATAAGTGGCCATATTCGCACGTGCCCAAATCCAAGATGGCGGTCTTGAAGAAAACTATTAACTTCGGCGAGAAAACACTTTTAGCGTTCGTGTTGCAATCCACACTTTGCACTTGTGATCCACACGGCTTCAGCTAAAAGTAGCCACTTCTGATACCATGTAACAGCGTTAGATAGCTGCCAAACTCTTTTATTGTACGATGAAGATACAGTTATTCCGGCCCGGATCGTACGAGCTAACAACGACTTACCGCTGGACTACAGCGGGCACAATACGGGCATCCGAAGCCCTTACAGCAATAAGTCTAACAACACATATCGTAACACACGGAAAAGAAATGTATTTCACACAAAACAAACAGGACAATATTATGACCCTGGCGAAATGTAACGTAGCCTTGATAAAAAAATTGATCTAATTGCGCTCCTAGTGTGTCCACCTAGTAGTGAGTACAATGATTTAATATTTTGACGAGTCAAACTCACCGACGTTGCGAAATCTGTACGCCGCTCCGATGTGTTTACGCGGTCCTAAATTAATATTTTATTTGGACCAGTCCAACTTTCACATAGGCTCGATTTCCGCCGCTCTCTCGAGTCCGGGCTTCGTTCTTCCCCGAGAAAATCTTTCACAAGGCGAATACATTCATATATATTCATACTCACCCCTAGCTCTCCTCCTAGCACTTTGGCGGAGTAGAGGTATAAGGTGAATCACGACAAAAAAAAAAAACAGAAGCTATTTTACTAACCGGGCTGGGCCCCAGGCCCACGCCCGGTTAATAACTTGACATTCACTTTGTTTATTTACATTGTGCGATGTGTTTGATTTTACAGCATTTTAGACTGACTTGCAAAATATATTTTGCTTGGTTAGTTAACAACATCTCGGCCACAGTAAATTGCCTCTAAACACTTAACTTGCTTGGGCTTAAAAGAAATCTTAAAACGATCGCAAATCCCTGTGAACAGTGGCGGTTTGTAGCAAGCACGACAAAGATTCGTAATTATAGGAGCCATCCCTAGGGTTTAAAAATGTCACCTAGACACGTGACCAGCCCCAACCAGGGTCTCTTTTCAATCGCGTTTGGCGGGAAGAAGAGAGACCCTGGGAACGAGGTTGCATCAAATGCAGTGGATGCAGTCACAAGGGAGAACTAACTGAACTGGAATTTAAGCTTATATGAAAACTTCTTCGGTTAGAAAGCAGCATCTTGTTCAACGGCACTTGTAGCTTCAACGTCAGTTTCTCTGGCAATAGTAACCGACAGAGCTTGTAAAATACGAGGAAATAGAACTCGTCGCTATTGGCAGATTGGTCCATCAGTAAAAACGGAAAAAAAGAATAATGTTCTCCTTGAAATCGTCAAAGTTCATTCAACAATAAACATAAGAGACTTAATATTGATCGCCTGATGTTGCCATGTGACTTTTCCCGCGCTGTCCTCGGTCGCGCGCGTAGGGTTCCACTTTTGAAGGATTTTTCCGATTTTTCGCGGTAAAAAAAATCTATAATTTTGGAGCTAGCTATTTCACTGGTTTAGTAATACTAAAACAATTGTTCACCTCAGTGTCGGTGAACAGCGGATTGGGATCCTCCACTATTCACCTCCACTTCGGAGACAAGTGGGAGAACCTTGTCAAACTATATATAATGTTAAGTTACTAACCTACCTTAATCACACCAGAGTCTCTGCCGTCAGCCTTTTCCACGTGCATTCTTTCCAGTTCATGTGCGAGGAACGCTGAGGCGTTCCTGGAGTTCCACTCTCTCCTTTGTCCCCTCGCTCTCCTTTTTGGCCGGCGGGGCCCTGAACACCTGGTTCTCCCTTTGCTCCTTTCTTTCCTCCAGCACCAGGTGGTCCCTGGGGTCCAGTCTTTCCCGCGCTGCCCTGGGGTCCAGTCTTTCCCGGGCTGCCCTGGGGTCCAGTCTTTCCCAGGCTGCCCTGGTCTCCTTTGGTTCCGTCACGCCCGTCACGGCCAGGTGCCCCAGGGGAACCCGGCATGCCATGTATGCCGGGAAGACCATTTGTCCCTGGTTGCCCACCGTAATATAACGAGACCTGTCAATGAAATGACAATGGAATTAATTTTTAGAAAATCATCGCTCAAGGAATGATAAAGGTTACAGGAAGTTTTCCAGAGTCTTAATGTGATAATCAAGTCTGTGCAAATTTAACACCAAACAACCTAGGCATCGATCGTGTTTAGAAGCGACAATATTATCTGAATAATAAAATTATTGTTGGGTATATGGTATTTTTACGCTGAAATATCGGTACTCGGTATATTTTGGAGATAGTGACAGTTTAAAATCCCCTTCATTTATCCTTGATCTAGAGCATATGTTCTATTTTGTATACCACTCCCCCCCCTCCCAGCCGACCCTGATTATTTCACTGATTATTTTCGTGTGATGACTAATGATCATTCCACAAACTATCTTGTTCTGAAAAGATATCTAGAATAAGGGCACAGAAACAACAACAACAACAAGACTAGCAGATAACATAAGGTGGTAGAAATTGAATATCACTGATGAGATCTTTGTAATGCATTCTTTGAATTTAAAAAAGGTTAAGACAGAAAAAAGACGGAAAAAGAAATGGCAGGATCAATGAGTGATCTGAGTATTGTGTGATTGACAGTTTCTTTCTTGGTTTAAGTTTTTTACATTTATTCAGTCACAGACGATAGACGCGGCTGCTGTTTAAAAACGCAATAAACTCACTTTGTTGTCACTTGGTTTGCTGCTGCTGTTGACCGTGGCAGAACACAAGGTGATCAGCGGTAACATCAGTACAAGTAACATGATCAACGAACTTTCCTTACGAGATTTGCCCATCGGTAACAATTTGGTCTGAGGACATTAATAACACAGCAATGTAAGAAATGGTCATTGTTACTTGCAGTACAGATTACACGTGACATTTGTGTGATTGGGTTTTCTTGTTATTCGATGGACTTGCTTTTATTGTAATATTTCCCTGCTCTCAGTTGGACTGGTTTACAAAAAAGACGAGTTTGACATTGCAATTACTGCGATACAATTTTGTAACGCTGGAGGCTTAGGACCTGAATTTAGCGGCCAATCTAGGTAACAAAACAAAACTATGACTAGTGATTTCATTTATATTCTTGGTACATTGTACATGTAGCACTGAACAGAAAGAGATGTGTGACCACTGCTTTTGTTAACGGTAAATAAGATGGACATTTATATTAGCATTTTTTGGTTTTGCTGTGACGAGCGGCCACTGTGCGTTCCTCCTATGTCCACGAATAAAGTATCAAATACTGCGCCTGCCAGTATTAAAAGTTTGAAATCTACTTGAAAACGTTATCAGAAAAGATCTGGGCAAAATCGGCCTGACGAAAGTTTACAACGATTAGCTGAGAAATATAGAAATTGTGTTTCCTTGAATCCTTCGTCAAACAAACAAAAAAGCAAAATTATTCCCTTTACACTTTAGTAAGCGTAGTCGAAAAAGTTCCTACCTTCTTACTGTGGCTGTAAACATCTGAATGAAAATTATACTCTTGTCAGTATGTCATAACAGTTTATCTCTTCTGTTGACCGCGAAGTTTCACGTTAAAACAGGACAAAACACGTTTACTAGCTGATGACGTGCAAAGTGTTGAAATACGTCGAGCACTCTAATTGGTGAGATCATTTCTAAATTACCCAATGACATGGAATTTTACCTTTCTATTTGCTTTATTTTATTTTAATGAGTTTCACGTTAAAACAGGTTCGAGAGCTGATTACATGTCAACAACCGAAATAGATCACTTGCTGCAGATTTCCCATGCAAAGGCTTGTGCAGTCAATTTACTCCACTTTTTCGGATACATAATAAAACTGATCATAGACGCATACAGTTGGAAAGTTCGGTTACATTGATTATATGAAATTTAACAGTGTTGATGTTTTCCATGTCTTTGGTGAAAAGCGATCTAAAGACGTAACCATAGTTTCCTTTTCAGAGAACCCTTAAAAAGAGATTTAATTGAAAACTGAGCTTTCGATGATTTTGCCAAATTATAATCACTTTCAGTGTTAGTTAGATGTTAAGGACGCAATGGGAGGGTTGCACATGTATCTCCGTTTTCGAAATAGTTTGTTTCCAATCCGTAGTCAATAAGGCAGGAAATCGTTTTTCTATTTTTTTTTTCAAAACTCGTGTATTCTTCTAAAAGAAACTTGAACTTGACACTTGAGTCAATTTACTCCACTTTTTGGGTTACAGAATAACAACTAATCATAGCCGAGTTATTCAAAGACAAATACAGTTACCGTGGTCAAAATTTAACGGTGTTAATGTTTTACATAAAAACCTGAAAATCTGCACGATTCGAGTCAAATAAATTTAAACACAAAATGAGAAGGTTATCTGCGTTTTCAAAATATTTTGTTTCAATTCGTATTTTTAAGGGACTAGGCCGGTTTATCTTTTTTTTCCAAAATGCGTGTATTCTTCTTACAGACACTTGGACCGACACTAAACTCAGTTAACATACAGTATGTTGATTATTTACCTTTGAAGTATATCCGCACTTGTGTTTGTCCAAACGAAACAAAATCCTAAACCGTGTATAAAAGAAAATGAGTGTTAGATTTCACCACGAAAACGAGAAAATATTTCCAACAATTAAATTCAAATGTCATGCTTACACCGTCAGCTTGTGCAGTCTTCTCTTATCGCTGTTCAAAATTAATTGAATCAATTTTTTCCTAGTTTACCTCACTTTTGTCTTCTCAGTTTGCTTAACAAGTTTCTCGTCAAAACACGTTTGTGCACCATCGTACAGATAAGACTCGAGCAGTCCTATTGGTCGTATAGTTACAAATTGACCAATGACAAGAAGTCTTACATTTTTATCAATTGTTCTTCTTGTTGTTTGGAGAGTGACACATTGAAAAACACTTCAGAGTTAAACGTTCGAGCAGTAATGGTGGTCAGAACATCTTGCAATTATCCACAAAATATTAACCTAATATAATTAATCGAATTTTCTGAATGCTATTTCTCCCTGTAACACGGTCACACATACTGAAACCATAAATTGTAGCCACAAAAAATGTTAATAGAATGAGGATAGCTAAATGATGACGCTTACTGTAAGTCGTTGAGATAAGCACATTCATTTTGTTCAGAACATTGGTAGTAGGTTTTCTCATTTCAATGGAACCATGAATACTACAAATTACTAGTTTTATTAGCCCACGTCTACTTGGAATAAAACTCTATCATAACCGAAAGCAGTACGTTCTCTACGTTAGCAAATAAAATGCGAGTTCTGTACGATTGACTTTGTACCTTTGCAAAAAGCATATCCATCGCCGTTTATCTGCTGTTAGATTCAAATCATTATACAAACTTTTGGAACCATTTCTTCTGTTTTTCCTTGAATTACAGGATTTATGTCCCATTTCGAAATTACTGAAACCCAGAGTGGATAAATAATACCATCTGTTGGAAGCATACACAAGCTGATGGGCGCAAAATGGACTACTTCCTGTGAAATTGGCTTAGGTGAGTTTTTGTGTGTTCTGAGTGTTTTTTTTTTCTTTCTTCAAAAATGATATTCTAGCGAGACATGTACATGCAATTAATTGAATAATTTACCTTTGATTAGTAACTCAGTGCCTGCGTCGTCTGAATTGAAACAGAAAGCTAAATGGGGTAGAAGAGGAAAACAGTGTTAGATTTAACATCAAAACGAGCAAAATAATCAAAACATCTTCGAGCTTACATCTTCAACTTGTACAATCCTCTCTTGTCGCTGGTCAGAACTGAAGTAAAATTATATTTTTCTTAGTGAAGCAACTTTTTGCTTTGTTTATTGATCTGAGGTTCTCGTCAGAACAAGTTTGTGAAACAACTGACATACATGTCAAATTCTTATTTTCAATATAACACGCCATGTTATTCGCTAGAACTGTTTGTTTACTCTGCGATTGGTCCAATGGAATGACATCTTTCATTTCTGCAATAACAGTCAGTCTTTTCTACACAAATTAGTGCCAGTCATATTTTGTTCTTCTTTCAATGAAATTCTGCACTAGTTTTTATTTTTATTTTTTCAAAATCTGCGAAAAATAAAATTGCTGTGAATTTCAGTGGCAAGAGATAAGTGCTTACTTCCTCCCTAGAAAACAACAACAGCTTTTAGACTATTTCGTTCCTTGTTGACATGATTAAAAAGAGTCCAACGCCTGTGAAAAGTCTTTTCATTCTGTTTACCAGCCTTGAATTATTTACATGTAAATGGAATATTATTTAAGTTGGATAAAATTGTAGAAAGAGGTTCTCAGATAAGCGAAATTTGCGGGAACCCCTGATATTAATTAAAGCGCATTTGTTGTAGTTACAAAGATTGTCGAGTCTGGAGCTAGTATCTTCGTCTTTTATGGTGTTCATGAACATTTTTCATTACTAACGTTTGGTTTAAAAGTAACATGTTCACGGGATAATCGAGTTTCCTTTACAAAAATTATAATGATTTCTACCAAAAATCTAGCTTAATAAAAACTTCGGACACCAACTTGGAACATGGGTTCATTTGGTTATGCTGGCGCAATTTTTGCTGTTGAATAAACGTTGTACTGAATACTAGCCAGCGATGAAGCTCTTTTGGTGCTCGCAGACTCGGTAAATATGTACGCAAATGACAAATTGTATTGGCATTAGCTTTTTGTAATGTTGAAAATATACTGACATACTGGTTAATAAATTTATTTCCCGAAACTGTTTTTTTGCCTACTAATGAATGTATCTGAGTTTTACAAATGTTGGTTTCGAGGAAGGGCCTTTTTAGCAGAAGATCGAGTTGTATTCTATTTCAATTAATACATCTATAAATTATTTACCTTTGAAGTAACTCAGCGACTTGGTTGTCTGAATGGAAACAGAAAGCTAAACGGCAGAAGAGAAACAACTTAGCGTTAAATTTAACATCTAAAACATCAAAACTAAAAAAGAATTCAATAAGGTAATAAAAGAACTGCTGCTTACATCGCTCACTTCTCCAAGCTAAATCCTCAGCTAGTTTTATTTTTTCGGTGTCTTACTTTCTCAGTTTGTTTAGTGAGGTTCTCGTCAGAACAAGTTTGTGAAACAACATATCAATATTAAACATCTTATTTTCTTTCTAACAAGCAATTCTATTGGTTATCTATATAGAACGGTTTGTTTAGTCGTCGATTTGTCCAATAGGATGCAGCCTTTCATTCTTGTCACGTTTGTCACGTCTTGCCATTACTGACATTATGCAATTTCCGAATTCGGCAGAATTATTATCTGCTGCGGAATGATGAGAAATTATCGTGTTCTTGTTTTAATTTCTAAATAATAAAATAACATGCTTCCCAAAACACTGTAACAAAGACATACATTTTCGTTTACAAATTATTCGATCCCTCATTATTTTCTAACAGTACAACATATCAGTCTAGATTTCGAGTTTTCCCGTTATTGTCATAGCTTGAGCCCTAAACGGCGTGAAAACATTATTAGGGATATAATTGCATTAGATTAATATTATAAGGATTTGAAAACAGGCCTGTGTATAACAATTTGTATGGATACTAAGACAGTCACTTTTTAAAATGCCAAAATGGAAATAACCTACTTTTGGTTTGCTTTGCAAATAATTTGTTTTTTCCTTTTTTCCTCAAAGATAAATTTCAAGTTTCGTGGTAAGAAGACAAATCTCGCCATCTAAAACCTAAAACCTTATTAATAAGTGTTTTCACTCGTGGCAGCCATTAACATTTCTTCAATCGTGAATATTTGGGTTTCAGTGATGTTTGTTTTGTTTGACACGAGCGCAAATAGAAAACAGACACTGTACACGAATTATATATATATCTCACGTGACAAAGCCAAGTTCTGCAGACTCGAGTACAAAACTCTATAAATAGTTGGGTTCCATGAAAGATAACGAAATCACACCTAGTTACAAACTTTAATTACGAAGATGGCTCCATTTTAAAAGCAAAATAATCAAGTTAACAAAATGACAAAGGTCAACATCTTCCCTTCGTCGATTTGAATATCGTAATATCTCTCTACAAAATATAACAATTCAGCTTAGAAAATTCGTCCCTTCTTCCACAAATAATATTATGTATAGTGAGATGCTTTTTTTTGGAAACGGAAGTCTCCAAGTCTCACTTTCTTTATTCTAAAGAAAGTGACCAATCCTTATAAGGCTTTGAGTATTCCTTTATCTACTGTCGATGATAATTTGTTTCTGTTATTGCGTGACAAATTTTTATTCTCTTCAGTATTCATGCCGGTTTAATTTGGCATTTCAATGGTATTGTGACTCACTAACCAACCAGGACCAAACCAACCGGGATTATAACACGAAATAGCAGAAAAAACACAAATGTATCCTCAAATGTCATAGAAAGTGGCTTAAAAAAATGTCAGTACTCAGTGCACGTCAGTAGGAATTCGCCAAACGACAGTTAAAGGAGAACTGAAGCCCAAATCCAAGCACTTTTTTTGTTACTTGATTTTAATAATTATACCATATAAAACAATGTTCGATAGTTTTTTTCCTTTCAAACGGCAATTTTCACGCCAAAAAACGAAGCTTTTTACTGCCTATTCGGCTCTTGTACGGCGGCTCGGAAAGCGCCTGTCAGCGGTTCTTTCTGAAGTTTATGACGTATGATATGGGGAAAAAGGTAAACATGGCAAAGAGCCTTGTATGCACGTTCGACGAGGTATCGCTTTGAAAGAGCAAGAAACAAGTTTGGGGAAGTACAAAATTACCAGAGTGTCCACATCTATAATTCAAATATTTCAGGGATTGTGTAAGTTTAGTTTATATTGACAGATCTTACTCGTTTACCTTAGGAATCGAATGTCGAAAACACGTAAGCTTATATTTGCCAAATTATGTGATTGCCGCACATTTTGCAAATGTTACTTGCACAGCGACTGTTTTTGGGCCTTTGACAGAAATCTTATGTAGAATTTGCTAAGTATAAATGTTTTTCCAGTTCCTTTCATTATATTGCGCAGATCCCGCTCTGTTTTATAGAGCGAGTTGCAGTTGGAACTAGACAAGCGTAGATCGCAAGTCACGATGCAAACGGCTGATAACAGAGTACAAATAAAATTTTGAAATCTACGATGGACTTTGGTTTTTCCTTTTATTTACGTAGTATACTTTCCAGTCTTCCGTAAGGAAACCCGCATAAATGTAAATTCCTTAGCTGTAATAATCATATCAATTCAGCTCTCTGCTGATCTCGTCATTTCCAAAAACTCCATGTTGTGTTCCGGTTGTGTTCGGAGCATTTCACGGCCGACTGTTTTTAGCGTGCTTACAAGCAGAACTTCTCGGTTCAAAACCAAGAGCCAGCCTGAAGCCAGATGCTATACCCTCGCTATTCTCGCATCGACCCCCGCCCAAAAAGCCAAGACTATCGTCCGAGAGACGTTTGTTAGAGAACAGCAGTGGCTAGTATTATGAATGCTACCAGCTGTATACAAGGGCTTCCGAGTTGTCACGCAACTGGGGCAAATTAGTGACAAAATGATAAAGCTGTTTCAAAAAAATTAATTCAACTCTTTAATAAGTTACATAACTCTTTGAGGTTGTATGCAATCTAAATATACCCTCATCAGGTGTGTAGTGGCAAGGCCAAAATGTAAGATATTTAAAGAAAGGAAAATGGAAGAGAATTAGAGGATTTGAAACCAATAAATCTCAGTTTTTTCTAATAATAGGAAAAAACTCTAAGATTTAATTATTTAAAATTTTAATTTAAATCCAAATAGGCAACCCCCAACCTGAAGTACTCATTTTAATATTTGGTGCTCATTTTTCCATTCTTAAAAATTCATCTGTCATCTGTTCCAGAAACTGAAATGAACTGAATATTAAATCTAAAAAATTGAAAAGAAAAGAAAAACATGAATTATACTTTATACAATACCCAGAACTTTTACTGTACTGTATTTCCATTCCTCTTAGTAACCAAAGGTTAGCACCACATGAATCAAAAACCCCAGGAATGGAGTGCAACACTCACGGCCCTGCACATTACCAAAATATTGCTAGCAAACCTAGGCCTCCTAGAGCAAATTTTATTGCTAAGCATACATCAAGATATTCAAATAATTAAAAATGGCAATGATCGTGCCTGCACATAGCATAAATATTTTAATATAGTCAGAGATACAAAGGGTACAAATAACTTTTATTTACATTGAATTGTTTCCATCCGAGAAAGTGTTTAAGACTTACTCACTATGAAATATATCTATGCCTATCTATGCTTTGGAAGCAGACATGTTCCCGGGGTTTCTAATCAAACAAAATCTAACTGAAAACCAATCGAACTCAATCAAACGATTGGTGTTCAATTGGGTTCGGCAATTGAACATAATCGCATATTTAATTTTATGTGAGTTTGATTATTGAACCAATTGAACACAATCGAACCAAATCCAGTTCGATTGTGTTCAGAATCAACCTTTTCATTTTATTATAACGGAATAAACCGAAAAACACCCCAAAAATATAAAAGATTAAGTAGGTAATTGAATGTTCGATTATGGTTAGATTGAGTTTGATTATCATATGTTCGATTGACAACTTGTGAGTTTGCCAATGTTCGATAGAGTTGATTACCGAACATTCGATTAGACACCCCAGGCATGTTCCACTAAATTAGCAAAAAATATAATTTCTTCTTGCTACTTTACTACTACAAAACATAATGACATTACAGTGTCGACAGCTGCAGTAATCAGAACAAATCTACAAATTTTGCAGCAACATGTTCAACTAAATATACAAGAAGTTTAGAATGTATTGTTTTCTGTCTTTCAGTAAACTTACATGTACAATGTAATGTAATGAAATGATTAAATAGAGAAATTAAAATGTAACCTAAAAATAAATATTTAAGACATTCAAATCAGAAATTAATAAAAGGATAAAGAACCAATCGACTCAGAAGAGGAGAATGAAGGAGAAGGTGGTGAAGTCCAACATAAACAACCAACTGTATATTTGCTGAGGTGATTGTGAAGCGAAGGCTTTCAGTTTGGCTGACTAATATTACTGCTGCCAACAACTTTAGGAGCTCAATCAAAACTTTGATGAATCAGGTCAGTTTCCACGAGCATGCAAAGTTCAAAACTGTTTGCCATGAAATACACTGATTAATTCAGTTCCAGTTCTGCTGGTTTGAAACCTGCGTATTGGCCACTTTCTTCAGGAAGTTCTTTACGAATGGCCTTTTCAACGCAGGCTGGAATCACCCGCTGGTTTTTCTTCCCCAGTACACCATGGACCCACCAGTGCTGCTAAGCGCCATGTTCTACGGAATTATGGAAAAAACATTACGGTGACTACAATGCAAGATTAATAGATTCATGTATTAAAAGGGAACCTAAACAACAGAAATGTGGACAAAACACTGACCCCCAGTCCATGTACCACCCCAATGGACTACCTAAATGGACTATCCAAAAATGGACTACCCCTAAAAATACTGGAAATATTCAAAGAAACTGCTATTATACTTTTTTTGTGCATAACTTGTTTATTTCCGTCCTACATTGTTGCCTTTTTGAATAATTATTATGAATAATGAAAAACTGCTGAACACAAAACGAGAAGGCTCAAATCAAATTGGGGCAGATCCAGGGGGTGGGGGTGGATTGGCTGGCTAGCCACCCCCCTAAATCCACCAAAAAATAAACAAATTACATTTAAAATCGAAAATACATGTAAATAAAAGCAGATCGGGCAGGTGTGAAAATTGTTGTTGTTGTTAGCAAACAATTAAAATAATTAGCGATCACCCTCCCCCCCCCCCCCCCCCCCCCACACCCCTCCACACCCTCTTTCAAAAATCCTGGATTTGTGAATCTTTATCTAGCTGTATTTTACGTTTTCATTTGACAACAAAACGACCGAGCAATAAAAAAGGAATCCTCGAACGAAAACTAGTATTTATAAAAACAAACCTGATCCGTCAAACTTTTGATTTAGCTCCTCAAGTTCTTCACAGCTGAAACATTCGTCGACAGAGGACATAGCTTCACTGCCTCCGTAAATACACCATTGTTTGTTACCGATTCGGTCGGGTTCACCGCCTTCTTCTTCATCTTCCCCTTGTGAGTCGCTTGGTTCTTCACCAGGAGGATATTTTGGCTCGAAAAGAAAACGGTTCTACACTCATAGTAAGTAACAAATTGGCAAATAACGGGATCAATAAATGCAAAGATTTGTATTGTCTTCACTGCGAAATAAACACGCTTCCCCATATCATACGTCACAGCTTACCGCTAAAAGCCGCTGACAAGAATCATGAGCCCACAGGGATCGAGCTCAAAAAGCGCGGAAAAGGCAAATTCAAACCAAAATATCTCGCAAACGAAATGCAACAGACACAAATAACCACCGAAACTTGGTTTTACATGTCTTAGACTTCTTAAAAAAAAATACATGCTTTTTGGCTTCAGTTCTCCTTTAATGGACAAAATTAAAATAATCTAAAATAGGAATGTACCAGACTAACAGTGTATGACAATGCTCAAGTTGAATAAAAGGACCGTTAAAAGCAATCATCCAATCAGTTTAGATATGAAAACATTGGAATAGTTGACTGAAAAGAAACCGGGAATTCGATTCATTACATCGTTCTATTTGTACTCATGGAACATTTGTATACGAATCATTTAAACAGGCGCGCGCTTAGCTATTTAATATTTACTGACCCGAAAAGAAATAGAAGATCCCTATAGAACTAGACTGAAAAATCAATAGAACGATCGTACCTGTAAATGCCCTCTGTCATATGGTCTTGTGCTAATGGATAAGGATACATCGATGCGGTTGGAAAGTTTTCTTTCATATTACATTTATGGCTCGAGGTTCTTGTTCCTTCCAGTTCGTTATTGACCATATATCCATCATTAACTGACACTTCTGACAAAATCGTTTACCATAGTTCTTCTCTATATCCAATGAACGAGCTGACTTTCGTTTTTGTGTGCTCACTAAACTTCAAAATGTCAAGTTAAATTATAATTTGAAATCGCGACTGATTATTGTAACAATGATCAACAGGGAAGTTTGTTTACAATAACCACTTTCTTATTCTCTAATTATTCCGTTTCAACTGCTTAAAATTAAACAAACGAACACTGTTTGAGATCATCGCAGAGCTTCGCACCGTTAACGCGGAGGTCATGGGTTCAAATCCCATTGAAGTTGAAACCCTTATTTTTGTTTCAGTTTTCAGGCTGCAATTGCACAACTGTTAGGATCATTTCTTCACTGTACCGACTCTATCTGCAGTTCATATGATTCATTCATATTAACCACTTCATGTATCACTGTTTGAAATGTCTACTTAATGAACATCAGATCAAGTTTGAGCCATTCAGTTTAATATTTTTTATCAAAACAACTAGATTGATAGAAAAAGTTATAAAAACAAGTCCCATGTATAATTCTAACCCTACAGCTTCATGCATCTTGTATCGACTGTATTGTATTATGACTAGTTATGTCAGTCATTGCATTACCCATAAAATAAGAACCAAAATTCGGTGAATGAAGCTGAATCAGATATTAATCGTATAGACTGTAATGTAAACGGTCTTCACAAATAAGGAGAAGGAAAACAAAAGCTTGGGGATCAGGGTTAACTGACAATAATAACAGGAAGTGTAATCTCGACTCGCGCGAACTCGTTTACTCGCACAAAGAGTTCAGTTTACACGCGTGACAACTGAAAAGCGTCAAGTACTTCCACGCGTGGGGTCAACGGCTTATTAAGTCAATATTTTGATGGTTGATATTGAGTTTTAAGTGAGCGAGTTTGTTCAACTCAAGTGCAAATATACCTTAAAGAAGTCCTTGTTTTTCTATTTGCTATAAAGGTCAATCGAGAAACAAAACTGCAAAAACAAAACAAGTGGAATGGGCCCCACTGTACAAATAAAATAATAAAAACAAATCAAATTGATTTAAAATAAAAGTAAAAATCCAAGATTAAAAGATATACATGCTTATGGCAGCTCCAGGCTACCATACACTACTAAAATTATTACTTTAAAAAAAAGTGTCTTCGCAACCTGACTTACTTTTTGCGCCAAATTGTGCCAATGAAATGTCATTTTATATCACTGTCTTAGTGCTGTGTTCTGACATAACCTCTCCTTTAATGATTGTTTTAATTACAATGCGAGATTATAGATACACCTGTCAGCAATGTTGGACAGTTGAATTAGCAAAGAAGTGGCAAGGGTTGTGTTAGCATCTATAAATTTGTTGAGAGAGATTATTTAGAAGCGCATGTCACGAACTCTTACTAATAGTTTTGTTGAACAACTGAATTACTGGAGAAGACACAAGAGTCGGGTTAAAATTAATTTTGGAAAGAAATGATGGTATACAGTAAAAACCTGCATCATTAGAGCCCAGCGGTTATAAAGAACCTAGATGTTAAGTAGTAACAAGCATAATACATGTTTACTAGGAAATAGAAGCAAAGAGCCACACCCAGTTAAGTTACTTTTCTGACCAGAAACAAGTAGTTTTGCCCCTGAAAAAAAAAATTAAGCTATTTCAAGAGAGGCTATTTAAGAACCTATACAACCTTATTTCTCACAAGACATCCGATATATAAGAATTTTTTTAGGCTGACTATGGCGAAAATGCAGGTAAAAGCTTGGTAGAAATATTACAAAGATATTATTGTTATTTCGCGCCCTTACATAATTCAATGCACTTGAAAATTACCGAGAATGTAGTACGAGTTGAACAGATCCAAAGATCAGAAAAATACATCGACTAGTTTTTGTGTGGGTTTACACGAGGTATAACCCACATTTAGCCATGAGCTGAGGTATTTGTGGGTTGGCGGTTTACGAGAGTTGCGCACACCACATTTTATTTTAAGCCTGAAAAACAGACATCTAAGATATTTTCGTTGGTTTGGTATGTGGCATTGTTAGCCTGAAAGACAGAAATTTAATGCATGTTCGTAAGATTTCGCGATTGCCCTGGAGGTAATTTGATCCGATCATCAGTTAATCGGAGAGATAAAATAAATAAAAGTACTTTCCTTGCCCGCAGATAGTTGCCCTTCAGGCAACGCCTCCTTTTACTGTTCAATTATCCTCAGATACATCAGTCGCCTGAATGATTTAAATACAAAATATCTACCACTTTGCCATTTTGATTGTTCGTCCACCAGTAGGCTCGATTACCAGCCGCTGTTCGGGAAAATGAGCCCACGCTCATCCCCCGAAGGCACGGCTGGAGTCGTGAGCTTGGCATTGTTAATTTCCACCAATGAGAAACGTGCCTGCACGAATCGAGCAGGCATAAATTATCTTTTACGGATGCAAAGCAGTTGTTTGGGCCGGCGTACGATCGTCTTCAAGAGACATTTAACCTTGAAAACTCTCGAAGATATATGCAATAGGAATCGTTAATGTAAATTAATGGGCATGATGTCTTTATAATTCAACCGACAAGATGGATTTTTCATCCGCACCAAGGAAATACATCACGGAAAGTTCGCGCTAAGTCGGGGAGCTAAGCCACTACAACCGCACAAGGCAACTAATGAGATCCATTTGGACATTCGACATGTACTATACAATACACAAAACAGTCGGTTAACTTGTGTGATGAATTTTATCTGGGATTTGATGTAAAATCGTGTGGTGCCAGAACGCAACATCTCTGGCAAAATTGCATCAAAACATTGTTTCTTGTCACGGACTGGTCATGTTACATCTTGTAATATTTTTCATCCCGGTTTTCAGTCATATAGCTTCACAATAAAGGCGAGAAATCAACATATTTCGCGGAATATTTCAGATCAGATCCTTTTCTTTCGAAAATATAAGAGATTATGGAAAATAAACGAATGTCACGAGCCGGAGTAGCGTTACATAAATTAATTTTGTTGATTACGTCACAGACACGGCTGTTCGCTCACGCGTCCAGCCGTTCTTCTCGGGGAGGAACGAAGACCGGACTCGAGAGATCGGCGGAAATCGAGCCTAGTCCACCAGGTGTCGGTCTTCGTCTCTTGATCTTTCAGGGTGATTTTAGGGTCCCATTAGCCAAGACTACAATTATACTGAACTCGCGGTGTGTGGGGAAGAGAGCGGTAGGGTAATCTACAATTCCGGATAAATTTCCTTGAAACACTTTCGAAAACTTGAAAGTTTGATCTTTATAACTACTTAATGAGTGTTCACATCCCCTGTCAATGTTGGTAACAGGCAAAACGCACTCATTTAGCAGTTCTTTAGTGTTTTGTCAACATTGAATAGGGGAGGGGTGGTGAAGAACAAGACAAATATGGCCGGGATTGTAGCTTTTAAAATGTGCGAATTTTATCTTCTTTCACTGAGGAGTCTAAAAATAAGCAAATGGCGCTTCAAACAAGGTAAGACTGAGTGAAATTAGTTTGAGACATTCTCGTGGATCAAAATTGTTTTCTTTAAAATAATTCTAAATTAGGTTTTGGTGTGATCAGAGTGAAATTTATAGCAGGAAATATTCCTCAATAAAATTAGGGAAGTTTGCTATTGATACTACGCCTTTATGTATTACTAAATTGCAGTTGGAATCCACACATCAATTTTTAGTGCGCTTATGACAGAAACAAGACAGCTTTTTTATAATGTTCCTGGACTTTATTGCTCAGCTGATACAGAAGTTTCAAATCTGTTGATACGAACGCTTCTAAAAACAGCAGTGCAGCTTTTCTAGCTTTTCTATATATTCTAAAGTTCTTCTAAAAAGTCCAGTGCAGTGTAACGTGGTTACTGCTGAGATTTTGGCACCTCCTCAATGAAGATCCGGGACATTGAATGCCAGCCGGTATATGCGTCAGCATTCTTGTGGCCAGTGGTACACTTTCCAACCCAGAATCCCACTCGCACCTTCCCCCTGTGGATGTTGTTACAGTGACCTTCAATATGGCGGTGGCGGTGAAGATCGTGATTCTTGCCGGTTCTCATGTAGAACGCACCGTCAATGGGCCCAGGAGAGCTGCACTCGGCGCCATTGAAGGTGAAATACCAACGGCTACAGCAGCCGTCACAAAAACCAATCCTGAGGGTACCAGCAAAGTAAACATGGAGGGAAGTGTGTGTGAAGTTCTTCATGAATTCACAGTTCTATGAAAATAATTATCGCTAAAAATTAATCTATAATTCAGATAATAGTTTCTAAACAAGGAAGCCGAGGAGGACGGTCGAGTGCAGCAAAAGGATTAAATGTTAAAATGAAGTCAGTTTGTATAATAATGTTGGAAGTATTTAATGATCACACAATGAATATATGGAACACTGAAAGTAAATAAGGTGCTGTATACTCAATTACACCGATACTTTTTGTACATTTGCCACATTGGGCGGAAAGAAAGGGCGCTACATATTTGGGTATCGTCAATGAAATGCTACCCCCTTTCATATAAGATCCTTATAATTCCTTGAGATATGAGATTCCCAGATATTCTTTTCAAATCAAAAGCAAATGTTATGCTCTGGTTAAAATACCGTAAAGTTCCGAAAGTAACGACCCCCCGAAAGTAGCAACCCCTCCGAAAGTAACGTCAAAACTTTGTGGCTGCTAATAAATCCCGAAAGTAGCGATCCCCCATTAGTCAAATATTCAATATAAATATATTCGTACAGTGACATAAGGCACTACAAGGAAAGCTATCGCTTATGCCACAACAATTCCGTTTCATTTTTTTAACAGCAATTGCTTTTACGAATTTCGGTCTTTTATTTCGGAAAAAGAGCTCACACCAGCTTCAGCAGTTATTTAACGGTTTTTGTGCCCCGAAAGTAAACGACCCCCCGAAAGTAGCGAGCCCCAAAGGCTGCTAATTCCGAAAGTAACCACCCTCGTTACTTTCGGAACTTTACGGTAATGTCTTTCCTTGAGTAGCCAGAGACAAATGAGAGAACCTTGGCAAATACACTTCCCGCCCACGTCGTTACGATGCCTATACATTGTGTGTTGAGCTACAAATTGACCTAAATCACCAACCTGAATCACACCAGAGTCTTTGCCATCTTCCTTTTTCCACGTGCATTCTTTCCAGTTCATGTGAGAGGAAAGCTGAGGCGTTCCTGTAGCTCCACTCTCTCCTTTGTCCCCTCGCTCTCCTTTTTGGCCGGCGGGGCCCTGGACACCAGGTTCTCCCTTTGCTCCTTTCTTTCCTTCAGCACCAGGTGGTCCCTGGGGTCCAGTCTTTCCCGGGCTGCCCTGGGGTCCAGTCTTTCCCGGGCTGCCCTGGTCTCCTTTGGTTCCGTCACGCCCGTCACGGCCAGGTGCCCCAGGGGAACCCGGCATGCCATGTATGCCGGGAAGACCATTTGTCCCTGGTTGCCCACCGTAATATAACGAGACCTGTCAATGAAATGACAATGGAATAAATTTGAGATAATCATCCTAGTTCAAACTCAATAGATATCAAGTTGAAAGTCCCTTTCATTTTTACCCTTGATCTAGAGCATATGTTCTCTTCAGTGGTGTTCTTATTTTGGGTTTATTGGATAGTTTTCTTAGGTGTGCGGTGTACCACTTCCCCTCCCCCTCCCCCCCCCCCCCCCCCCCCCCTTCCCGTGACCGACCCTGATGATTTCAGTGATTCATTTCATATAATGACTAACGATCATTCCACAGGCTGTTTTGTTAAAATAAAACAACAGCAAAGTATAGGGGATAACACAAGGCGGTAGAAATTGAATATCACCTTGATTGGATCTTTGTAATGCATTCTTTGTATTCAAAAGAAGTCGAGACAGGAAAAAGAAGAAATAAAGAAATAGCAGAAGCAATGAGTGATCTGGGCGTTGTGTGATAAATTTGGCAGTTTCTTTCTTTGTGCATGATAAATTATAAATATCTGTGATGTGTATAATATTATGGATGTTGGTTTAAGTTTTACTTTTACTCGTCACAAACGTTAGAGGCGGCAGCTGTTTAAAAAAAGCACAATAAACTTACTTTGTTGTCACTTGGTTTGGCTGCTGCTGTTGACCGTGGCAGAGCACAAGGTGATCAGCGGTAACATCAGTACAAATAACATGATCAGCGAACTTTCCTTACTCGATTTGCCCATCGGTAACATTTTGGTCTGTGTGGATATAAATAACACAGCAATGTAAGAAATAGTCATTGTTACTTACAGTACAGATTACACGTGACATTTGTGTGATTGGGTTCTATTGTTATTCGATGGACTTGCTTTTATTGTAATATTTATCTGCTCTCAGTTGTACTGGTTTGCAAAAAGATAAGTTAGCAGTGCAATTACTGGGCTAAATTTTAACGCTGCAAGTATCGGACCTGAATTTGGCTGCTAATAAATCCTCTAAGATAACAAAACAAAACTGACTAGTGATGCCATTTACATTTATATTCTTGGCACACGTGGCACTGAAGAGAAAGTGATACTGAAACTAACGGGAAATAAGTTGGAAATTCGTGTTAGCCTTTTGGGGGTTTCGTTGCGAAGAGCGGGCAGTGTGCGTTCCTCTCCAATGGCCACGAATAAAGTATCAAATACTGCGCCTGACAGTTAAGTTTGAGAGATCATAATATCTACTTGAAAACCTTATCAGAAAAGTGGATTAGTTAAGAAAGAAAGAAATATGTTTACCTTGAATCTTTCGTCAAATAAACAAAACAAGAAAAAGTATTCCCTTTACAGTTTAGTAAATGTAGTCGAAAAAGTTCCTACCTTACTACTGTGGCTGTAATCATCAGAATGAAAATGATACCCCTGTCAGTATATCAGAACTTTTAATCTCTGTTGTTGACCGCGAAGTTTCACGTTAAAACAGGACAAAACACGTTTACTAGCTGATGACGTGCAAAGTGTTGAAATACGTCGAGTACTCTTATTGATGAGATCATTTCTAAATTACCCAATGACAAGGAAATGTTAAATTTTTATTTGCTTTATGTTGTTTGACGAGTTTCACGTTAAAACAGGCCTAGGTTCGAGAGCTGATTACATGTCAACAACCGAAATATTCATGTTGATTTCCCATACAAGACGAAGAGTCAATTTACTCCACTTTTTGGGTTACATAATAAAACTGATCATAGACGCATACAGTTGGGAAGTTAGGTAACATTGTTCATGTCTTTGGTAAATAGCGATCTAAAGACGTAACCATAGTTTCCTTTACAGAGAACCCTTAAAAAAGAGATTGAACTGAAAATTGAGCCAGTGTCGCTGACATTTCGGGTTACAGAATAAAACTGATCATAGACGCATACCGTTTGGAAGTTTGGTTACATTAATCAAAATTTAACAGCGTTTATGTTTTCCATGTCTTTGGTGAATAGCGATAAAGACGTAACTATAGTTTCCTTTACAGAGAACCCTTACAGAGAGATTGAACTGAAAACTGAGCTTTCACTGATTTTGCAAAATAATACATTTTTGTATAACTTAAATGTTACTGAAAACCAGCATGATTTGATAGATAAATTTAAACCAACATTAAGGACGCCGCGTCGATTAATGAACACAAAATGGGAATGTTATCTGCGTTTTCAAAGTAATTTGTTTCAAATTCGTAGTTTTAGGCAGGAAAACATTTTTTCTATTTCTTTTTTCAAAACTCGTGTATTATTTTAAAAGACACTTGAACCGACATCAAACTTAGTTAACATACAGTATGTATAGATCTTTTACCTTTGAAGTATTTCAGTCCAGTCTGCGCTTGGGTTTGTCCAAACGAAACAAAATCCTAAATTAAACCGTGTAAAAGAGAAAATGAGTGTTAGTTTTGACACGAAAACGAGAAATATTTCAAAAAATTACATAATGCTTACACCGTCAGCTTGTACAGTCATCACTTTTCTTCACGTTGTTGAAGTCAATTTTTTTTCCAATTTAACAATTGTACGTTTAACGAGTTTCTCGTCACAACAAGTTTGTGCAGCAGCGTACAGATTGGTTGTATGATTACAAATTGACCAATGACAACAAGTGTTACATTTTTATCGATTAGTATTTTGTTCTTTTGTTTTGAAGAGAAACACATTGAAAAACACTTCCGAATTAAAACGTTCGAGCAGTATTGATGGTTAGAACATCTAAAAATTATTCAAAAAAACAAAAAAACAATATTTATAACTTATTTTCTGAATATTATTTCTCCCTGTAACACAGTCAATAAAGTATCAAATACTGCGCCTGCCAGTAAAGTTTGAAAACCTTAAAGGCAAAATCGGCACGTCGAAAGTTTACAGCGATTAGCAGAGAAAGAACGAAATTGTATTTCCTTGAATCTTTCGTCAAATAAACAAAAAGGCAAAACTAATTCCCTTTACAGTTTAGTAAGCGTAGTAAAAAAGGTTCCTACCTTCTTACTGTGGCTGTAATCATGAAAATGAAAATGATACTCTAGTCTAAGTATATCAGAACTTTTTATCTCTTTTGTTGACTGTGAACGAAGTTCACGTTAAAACAGGACAAAACACGTTTACTAGCTGATGACGTGCAAAATGATGAAATACGTCGAGCACTCTAATTGGTGAGATCATATCTAAATTGCCCAATGACAAGGAATCTTATATTTTTATTTGCTTTACTGTTTTAATGAGTTTCACGTTAAAACAGGTTCGAGAGCTGATTACAAGTCAACAACCGAAAATAGATCACTTTCTGCAGATTTCCCATACAAAGGCGGAGAGTCAATTTACTCCACTTTTTTGGTTACAGAATAAAACTGATCATAGACGCATACAGTTGGAAAGTTAGGTTACATTGATCATGCAAAATTTAACAGTGTTGATGTTTTCCATGTCTTTGGTGAATAGCGATCTAAAGACGTAACCATAGTTTCCTGCAGAGAACCCGTAGAAAGAGAATGAACTGAAAACTGAGCTTTCGCTGATTTTGCAAAATTGTATCAAGTTACTGAAAACCTGCATTATTCGAGTAAATAAATTTAAACCAACATTAAGGACCACAGGTCCATTAACGAACACAAAATGAGAAGCTTATCTAGGTTTTCAAAGTATTTTGTTTCAAATTCGTATTCATTTATCTTTTTTCTCAAAACTCGCGTATTCTTCTAAAAGACACTTTTACCGACATTAAACTCAGTTAACAGATAGTACATTTACCTTTGAAGTGTATCTGCGCTTGGGTTTGTCCAAACGAAACAAAATCCTAAACCGTGTACAAGAGAAAATGAGTGTTAGATTTAACACGAAGACGAGAAATTATTTCAAAAAATGAAATCAAATTTCATGCTTACACCGTCACTAGCTCGTGCAGTCTAATCTTCTCGCTGTTCACAGTTAATCGAAGTCAAAATGTTTTAAAGTTAACCTTTTCTATTTTTTTAAGAGTTCTCGTCAAAACAAGTTTGTGCGACATTTGTCATATAGTTACAAATTGACCAATGACATGTATTATTTTGTTTTGAAGAGTGACACATTGAAAAACACTTCCCAGTTAAAAGTTCGAGCAGTATTGATGGTCAGAACATCTTGCAATTATAATATTCAGTATTAATCGAATTTTCTGAGTGCTATTCCTCTCTGTAACACGGTCACACATACAGATACCATAAGTTGTAGTAGAAAAAATGTCAATAAAACGTAGGATAGCAAAATGATGACGATGTAAGCACATTCATTTTGTTCAGAACATTCGTGGTCTCATTTCAATGGCTGCCATGAATACTACAGATTACTAGGTTTATATCGGAAAGCTTTAAGCCTGGTTCTCTACCTTTGAAAAAATATATATTGACATGTTATAGCAAATAAAATGCGAGTTTTGTACGATTGAATTTGCAACTTTGCAAAAAGCATATACATCGCCGTTTATCTTGTGTTAGATGCAAATCATTATACAACTTTTTGAACCATTTCCTCTGTTTTTCCTTGAATTACAGGACTTCTGTCCCCTGAGTGGATAAATAAAACTGTCTTTTGGAAGCATACACAAGCTGATGGGCGCAAAATGGACTACTACCTGTGAAATTGGCTTAGGTGAGTTTTTGTGTGTTCCTACTAACCTAAAGCTAAGTGGTTAAGTCTAGGTGTTTTTACAAAAAATGATACTCTAGCAATACATGTACATGTATTTATATTAATTGAATCATTTACCTTTGATTAGCAACTCAGTGCCTGCGTCGTCTGTATGGAAGCAGAAAGCTAAATGGGGTAGAAGAGGAAAACAGTGTTAGATTTAACATCAAAACGAGCAAAGTTTACTTCCCCAAAATAATCAACACACCTGCAAGCTTACATCTTCAACTTGTACAATCCTCTCTTGTCGCTGTTCAGAACTGAAGTGAAATTATATTTTTCTTAGTGAAGCAACTTTTTGCTTTGTTTATTCAGTGATGTGAGATTCTCGTCAGAACAAGTTTGTGAAACAACTGACATACATGTCAAATTCTTATGTTTAATATAACACGCCATGCTATTCGCTAGAACTGTTTGCTTACTCTGCGATTGGTCCAATGGAATGACATCTTTCATTTCTGCAATAATAGCTCAGTCTTTTCTTCCCAAATTAGTGCGAGTCAATTTTTGGTTCTTTCTTTCAATGAATTTCTGCACTAGTATTTATTTTTGTTTTTATTTTTTCAAAATCTGCGAAAAATAAAATTGCTATGAAATTCAGTGGCAAGAAATAAGTGCTTAATACTTCCTCCCTAGAAAACAACAACAGCTTTTAGACTATTTAGTTCGTTGTTGGCATGATTAAAAATAGTCCAATGAAAGCCTTTGTAAATTATTTTCATTCTGTTTACCAGCCTTGAATTATTTACATGTAAATCAGATAAGCAAAATTTGCGCGAACCCCTGATATTAATTAAAGTGCATTGGTTGTAGTTACAAAGTTTGCCTAGTCTGGAGCTAGTATCTTCGTCTTTTATGGTGTTTGTGAACATTTGGTTTAAAAGTAAGATGTTCACGGAATAATCAAGTTTCCTTTACAAAAATTATAACGATTTCTACCAAAAATCTAGCTTAATAAAATCTTAGGACACCAACATGGAACATGGGTTCATTTGGTTATACCGGCCCGATTGTTGCTGTTGAATAATCGTTGTACTGAATACTAGCCGGCGATGAAGCTCTCTTGGGGTAAATACTTACGCAAATGACAAATTGTATTGGCAAATGACAATTTTACTGAATACCTTTAGCATTTTTTAATGTTGAAAATCTTCACACTGAATGATAAATTTATTTCCCGAAACTGTTTTTCTGCCTACTAATGAATGTATCTGAGTTTAACAAATATTGGTTTCGAGGAAGGGCCTTTTTTAGCGGAAGATCGAGTTGTATTCTATTTCAGTTAATACATCTATAAATTATTTACCTTTGAAGTAACTCAGCGATTTGGTTGTCTGAATGGAAACAGAAAGCTAAACGGCAGAAGAGAAACAAACTTAGCGTTACATTTAACATCTAAAACATCTAAACTAAAAAAAATTCAATAAGGTAATAAAATAATTGCATGCTTACATCGCTCACTTCTCCAAGCTAAATCCTCAGCTAGTATTATTTTTTTCGCTTTCTTACTTTCTCAGTTTGTTGAGTGAGGTTCTCGTCAGAACAAGTTTGTGAAACAACATCAATATTAAACATCTTATTTTCTTTCTAACAATCAATTATATTGGTTACCTATACAGAACGGTTTGTTTAGTCGTCGATTTGTCCAATAGGATGCAGCTTTTCATTCTTGCATGTCACGTTTGTCACGTCGTGCCATTACTGACATTATGCAATTTCCGAATTCGGGAGAATTAATATCTGCTGCGGAATGATGAGAAGTAATCGCCGTGTTCCTGTTTTCTAAATAGTAAATTACATGTTTCCCAAAATCTGAGCCCAACACTGTAAAACTGAGATAATTTTCTTTTACAAATGATTTCGTCTCTCATTATTTTCTAACGTAACAAAATATAAGTCCAGGAATCATTTTATTTCAAGTGTTTCCGTTATTGTCATAGATTAAGCCCTAACCGGCGTGAAAAAATATTATTGATGATATAACATAATTGCATTATGATTAATATTAAAAGGATTTTAAAACAGGCCTATGTTTAACAACCTGGTGTGTATAATGAGAGAGTCACTTCCTTAGAATGCCTATATGAAAATAACCTACTTTTGGAAGCAAAAGAACACTTTGTTTGGTGCTTTGCAAATTGATCTTGTCTTTTTTACTCAGTGGTGTAGATGGCCGTTTATGATAAGTTGCAATTTTTGTGAAAAGCAGACAAATCTCGCGCTTCGCCTAAAACCTTAGTGTTTTCACTCAGTCGTGGCAGCGATTAACATTTCTTCAATCGTGAATGTTTCGGTTTCAGTGGTGTTTGAGTTTGTTTGACACAAGCGCAAATAATAAAACAGACACTGCTGATAAAACTCATGAATAGTTGGGTCCCACTGTGGCTTTCAAAGAAAGTAAACGAAATTATACCTCATTTAGTACAAACTTTAATTACGAAGATGGCTCCATTTTAAAAGCGAAATAATCAAGTTAACAAGATGACAAAGGTCAACATCTTCGTTCGTAGATTTGAATACAAAACATAACAATTTAGCTTAGAAGATTCGTCCCTTCTTCCAAAAACAATGGATAAATTCTTTTTGGAAACGAAATTCACCTCGCCTTTCTTTATTATAAAGAACGGAGAGCAATCCTGATAAGGCTTTCATCGTGACCAGTATCACCAACTGCTGTGATTTTTATTCCATTATTTACTGTTAAGTAATGTTTTCTGTTATTGCTTGCAAATTTTTTATTCTCTTCAGTATTTCATGCCGGTTTAATTTGGGATTTCAATGGTATTGTGACTCACTAACCAACCAGGACAAAACAGCCTGAATTATAAAACGAAATAGCCGGAAAACATAAATTTATCTGTCCGCACTGAATGTCATAAACAGCGAAGTGACTAAAAATGTACTCAGTGCACGTACGTCAAGAAATTCGCCAAACGACAGTGGGTTGTAAAATTAAAGCTAAATAAAATTCATATAAAATCGGATTATATACCAGATCGGACTAACGGTGTATGACCATGTTCAAGTTGAATAGAAGGTTCGTTAAAAACAGTCAGTTGAAATATGATAAATTTGAAGTGGTTGATTTTAAAGAAACGAAATTCGACTGATTACATCGTTCTATTAATGTGCTAATGGGAAATTTGTATACGAATAATTTAAACAGGCGCTCGCTTACCTATTGTTTACTTTATTTACTGACCCAAAAAGAAACTGAAGATCCCTAGCACTTCTTGCAAGAGAAAAAAAAATAAGTGGACGATCGTACCTGTAAATGCCCTCTGATAATCTTGTGTTAATTGATAAGGATACATCGATGCGGTTGGAAATTTTTCTTCCATATTAGATTTATGACTCTGGGTTCTTGTTCCTACCAGTTCGTTATTGACATATATCCATTGTTTTCAACAGCTTATTAACTGACACTTCTGACAAAATTGTTTAAGATAATTGTTCTCTATATCCAATGAAAGAAGCGATTTTCGTTTGTGTTTTTTTCTAAACTTCAAAACGTCAAAGTTATTGTTAAATTGAGATTTGTCACACACTGGTTAACAGTGAAGTTTGTTTACAATAACCAATTCTTATTTTTTAATTATTCCGTTTCGACTGCTTAAAATTAAGTTTACTTTTATTTAACTGTAAGATTAATCGTAAAATTATTGTGGCAAACTCATTAAACTAAACTAAACTAAACATCAGATTTGAGCCGATTATTGTTGAATATTTTATCAAAACAACTAGATTGATAGAAAAACTATAAAGACAAGTCCCATGCATGGGTCATGCATAATTCTAACCCTACAGCTTCGTGTATCTTGTATCGACTGTATCGTATTATGACTAGTTATGTCAGTCATTGCATTGCCCATATAATACGTACCAAAATTCGGTGAATGAAGCTGGATATATTAATCGTATAGACTGTAATGTAAGCGGGTATTCACAAATGAAATTGTCACGTTTCAGAAGGAAAACAAAAGCTTGGGGATCAGGGTTAACTGAGGATAAAAACAGGAAGTGTAATCTCGACTCGCGAGAACGCGTTTACTCGCACCAAGAGTTCAGTTTACACGCGTGACAACTGAAAAGCGTCAAGTACTTCCACGCGTGGGGTCAACGGCTTATTAAGTCAATATTTTGATGGTTGATATTGAGTACAACTCAAGTGCAAATAGACTTTAAAGAAGTCCTTGTTTTCTATTTGCCATAAAGGTCAATCGAGTAACAAAACTGCAAAAACAAAACAAGTGGAATGGGCCCCACTGTAGCAAATAAAATAATAAAATAATCAAATTGATTTAAAATAAAAGTAAAATCCAAGATTAAAAGTTATACATCCTTATGGCAGCTCTAGGCTACCATACACTACTAAAATTACATATTACTTTAAAAAAAAGGTGTTTTCGCAACCTGACTTACTTTTTGGCGCCAAATTGCGCCAATGAAATGTCATTTTATATCACTGTCTTATAGTGCTGTGTTCTGACATACCCTCACCTTTAATGATTTTTTTTAATTACAATGCGAGCTTATAGATACACCTGTCAGCAATGTTGGACAGTTGAATTAGCAGAGAAGTTGCAAGGATTGTGTTAGCATCTATAAATTTGTTGAGAGAGATTATTTAGAAGCGCATGTCACGAACTCTTACTAATAGTTATGTTGAACAACTGAATTACTGGAGAAGACACAAGAGTCGCGTTAAAATTAATTTTGGAAAGAAATGATGGTATACAGTAAAAACCTGCATCATTAGAGCCTAGTGGATTATAAAGAACCTACAGGCTGAAATTTGGCGGTTGAACACATAATATGTATACACACTTGTTTCAGCCTGATATTTGAAATAGGTTTTTATTTCGAAAAGTCCGTTAAAGTGACAAAAAGGAGCTGTTAAGTAGTAACAAGCATAATACATGTTTATGAAATAGAAGAAAAAAGGCCACACCCAGTTAAGTTACTTTTCTGACCAGAAACAAGTAGTTTTACCCCTGAAAAAAAAATTAAGCTATTTCAAGAGAGGCTATTTTAAAGAACGTATACAACCTTATTTCTCATTAGACATCCGATATATATAAGAACTTTTTTAGGCTGACTTGCGAAAATGCAGGTAAAAGGTTGCTAGAAATATGACAAAGATGTTCATTGTTATTTCTCGCCTTACATAATTCAATGCACTTGGAAATTACCGAGAATGTAGTACACATTGAACAGATCCAAAGATTAAAATAAAATACATGGACTAGTTTTTTTTTTTAATATTTCGCGATTGCCCTGGAGGTAATTTGATCCGATCATCCGTTAATCGGAGAGATAAAATAAATAAAAGTACTTTCCTTGCCCGCAGATAGTTGCCCTTCAGGCAACGCCTCCTTTTACTGTTCAATTATCCTCAGATACATCAGTCGCCTGAATGATTTAAATACAAAATATCCACCACTTTGCCATTTTGATTGTTCGTCCACCAGGCGTCAGTTTTCGTCTCTTGATCTTTTGGGTGATTTTAGGATCCCATTGGCCTAGACTACAATTAAACTGAACTCGCTGTGTGTGGGGAGGAGGGCGGAAGGGTAATCTAGCTTTTAAAATGTGCGAATTTTATCTTCTTTCACTTAGGCTAAAAATAAGCAAATAGCGCTTCAAACAGGGCAGGACTGAGGGAAATTCGTTTTAAGACATTTCGTGGATCAAAATTGTTTTCTTTAAAATAATTCTAAATCAGAGTGAAATTTATTGCAGGGAATATTCCTCAAGAAAATCAAGAAAATT
This sequence comes from Desmophyllum pertusum, assembly GCA_029204205.1. Lineage (NCBI taxonomy): Eukaryota > Metazoa > Cnidaria > Anthozoa > Scleractinia > Caryophylliidae > Desmophyllum > Desmophyllum pertusum. Next base: position 126,554 of record MU827781.1, read on the forward strand.
TGCTTTTGTTTATACGCCTTTATGTAAATTGGATTTGGAAGCCACTCATTAATTTTCAGTGTGCTTATGACAGAAAGAAGACAACTATTTGATAATGTTCCTGGACTTTATTGCTCAGCTGATACAGAAGTTTCAAATCTGTTGATACGAACGCTTCTAAAAACAACAGTAGTGCAGCCTTTCTATCGTTTCTATATATTCTAAAGTTCTTCTAAAAAGTCCAGTGGATCATATTGATCACGTGCCGTTACTGCTGAGCTTTTGGCACCTCTTCAATGAAGATCCGGCACATGTCCGAATACCAGCCTGTATGCGCGTCAGCACTTTTCTGGCCAGTGTTGCAGTTCCCAACCCAGAATCCCACTCGCACCTTTCCCTTGTGAATGTTGTTACAGTGACCTTCAATATGGCGGTGACGGTGAAGATTGTGATTCTTGCCGGTTTTCATGTAGAACACACCGTCAATAGGTCCAGGAGAGCTGCACTCGGCGCCATTGAAGGTGAAATACCAACGGCTACAGCAGTTGTCACATCCATAAATCCTGAGGTTACCAGCAAAGTAAACATGGAGGGAAGTGTCTGTGAAGTTCTTCATGAATTCACAGTTCTATGAAGATAATTATCAGTGATAAATTAATCTGGTTATTGATAACAATTTTCTGTAAGGAAGGGAGAAGGAACGAGTTCAATTAAAGCACGAATGGTTCGAAAATTTAATGAAACTGATGAAATAAGTCAGTTTGTAATAATCTATTGGGATTATTAATAAATGATCTCATAATGAATGTACGGAACACTGAAAATACATGAGGTGTTGGGTAATAGATTTACGTATATTCGATTACACCGATACTCTTTGCAATTGCAGTATGGTGACGAGGAATATTCGTTTCTGATTTCCTAGAGACAAATGGGAGAGCCATTGTAGTGGGCCCGTGTAATTATCATGGTAAATATTAGGACGGAAGCTATACATTGTGCCGCATTGTTGTTACTATACTTTAATCAGATATTATATATTATATATTATATAATTCACTGTGTAAAACTCGCGCCGTGATTGGTTTAGAACTGTTATGTATTAGAGTACAGACGCACGAATGACTGTTATTCTGTTCTCTATTATCTATTAACGGGATTTGGACTGGAATAATTCAGATTGTTTTTCCTCATATCAGGACGGAATAGAGGTTAGTCTTTAAATATTTGCTTTTCGAAACATTTGCTGAGTTGAGCTGTAGTTTATTTTAAGCCGTTTAGTTTTCACAAAGTTTTATTTGAGTGCATGAAAACACTGTGGCCTAAACTCGATGTTTGTTGACATAATTTGTATCGGCTATTTAGCGAACAATCAAGTGAAAATCCGAAGCGAATATCTCCAAAATTATATAAAACAAATAGATTCGCTTCGCTTTCGGATTGGGTCTGTTTAACAATAAAGAAGCCAAAACCATGTATTATACTGTCATAAAACACTCCGGGAATTTGAGAACACGAGAGAAATTTAGAAAACGCGAGCCGCAATGACAGTATAATACATGGTTTTGGCTTCTTTATGTGCTTTAAAATATAGATTTAACGCGCGCGAAACGATAAAACACGGCTTTTCTATGATTTTATACTCTGATAAAACATGGTTTTTTAACCAATCAGAGCGCGCGCATTTTCCAGTCTATGTTTTAATCAGTAATAGATCACAGAAGACTCGCCGCAGCGGCTCGTTGGCCACTTTTTTGTTCTTACCACATTTTGACGTCATCTTGTGATCTATTACTGAACAGACGCACGGCAACATGGAATCTATTTGTTAATAGTGTTTAGTTACAAACTGACGTATTCGTTTACCTGGATCACACCAGAGTCTTTACCATCGCCCTTTGTCCATGTGCATTCTTTCCAGTTCATGTGCGAGGAAAGCTGAGTTCCTGTAGTTCCACTCTCTCCTTTCTCCCCTCGCTCTCCTTTTTGGCCGACGGGGCCCTGGACACCAGGTTCTCCCTTTGCTCCTTTCTTTCCTTCAGCACCAGGTGGTCCCTGGGGTCCAGTCTTTCCCGGGCTGCCCTGGTCTCCTTTGGTTCCGTCACGCCCGTCACGGCCAGGTGCCCCAGCGGAACCCGGCATGCCATGTATGCCGGGAAGACCATTTGTCCCTGGTTGCCCACCGTAATATAATGAGACCTGTCAATGAAATGACAATGGAATAAATTTGAGAGAATCATCGTAGTTCAAGCAATAATAAGTTAACTGGAAGTTTTCCAATGTCTTGATGTGATAATCAAGTCTATGCAAATTTAACATCAAACAACCTAGGCTTCGATCGTGTTTAGAAGCTACAATATTGTCTCAATAATAATATTATTGTTGAAGTTGAAGGTTAAAATCTCTTTCATGTACTTTCATTTATGTCCTCGAACTAGAGCATATGTTCTCTTCTGTGGTATTCTTATTTTGGGTTTATTGGGCGGTATACCACTACCACAACCCTTCCCTCGTCCCCCTCCCCACCCCCCCCCCCCCCCCCCGACCCTGATTATTTCAGTGATTATTTTCGTGTGATGACTAATAATCATTCTACAGCCGGGCTGTCTTGTTACTATAGGTAAGACAACACAGGAGATTATAAAAGATAGTTAGAATAAGGGAACTGAAAAGAAAAACAAGAAAACAAAGAATAGGGTATAACATAAGGCGGCGGGAAATTAATATCACCTTGATCGGGTCTTTGTAATCTTAATTGAGTAGATTCAAAAGCAGTTTCTTAAATGATAGGAAAAAGGCGACTAGAACAAAGAAATGGCAGAACCAATGAGTGATCTGGGCATTGCGAGATAAATTTGACAGTTGCTTTCTTTGTGCATGGTAATTTATAGATATATGTGCGGAGTATGTTATGGATTTTGTTTAAAATTTGTTTTTACTGATCACAAACGACAGAGGCGGCTACTGTTGAGAAAAAACACTGTACAATGAACTCACTTTGTTGTCACTTGGTTTGCTGCTGCTGTTGACCGTGGCAGTGCACAAGGTGATCAGCGGTAACATCAGTACAAGTAACATGATCAGCAAACTTTCCTTACGAGATTTGCCCATCGGTAACAATTTGGTCTGTGGATATTAATAACACAGCAATGTTAGAAATGGTCATTGACACTTACAGTACAGATTACACGTGACATTTGTGTGATTGGGTTCTCTTGTTATTCGATGGATTTGCTGTTATTGTAATATTTCTCTGCTCTCAGTTGGACTGGTTTACAAAAAAGACGAGTTGGGCAAATTTAGCGGCTAATCTAAGTAACAAAACCAAACTATGACTAGTGATTTACATTTATATTCTTGGTACATGTAGCACTGAACGGAAAGAAATACTGTGACTCCCACTTTTTGTTAACGGTTAATAAGATGGACATTTATGTTAACTTAGCATTTTTTGGTTTCGTTGTGAAGTGCGGCCAGTGTGTGTTCTCATATGGCCCACGAAAAAGTATCAAATACTGCGCCTGCCAGTATTAAAAGTTTGAAATCTACTTGAAAACGTTTTCAGAAAAGTCAACCTCGCAGATCCAGGGGAAGGTACTGGCGAGGCGAAGTTAATTGGGCAAAATCGGTCTGAAGAAAGTTTACAACGATTAGCTGAGAAAGAAATAAATAAAGCAAAATAATTCCCTTTACAGTTTAGTAAGCGTAGTCGAAAAAGTGCCTACCTTCTTACTGTGGCTGTAATCATCTGAATGAAAATTATACTCAGTATATCACAACTGTTTATATATTTTGTTGACCGCGAACTGAAGTTTCACGTTTAAAACAGGACGTAACACGTTTACTAACTGATGACGTGCAAAGTTTTGAAATACTTCGATCGAGCACTCTAATTGGTGAGATCATTTCTAAATTGCCCAATGGAATCTTATACTTTCATTTACTTTATTTTGTTTTAATGAGTTTCGCGTTTACGAGTCAACAACTGAAATATATGACACTTGCTGCAGGATTCCCATGCAAAGGCGAATAGTCAATTTACTCCACTTTTTGGGGGTTTTGAATAAAACCGATCATAGACGCATACAGTTTGGGAGTTCGGTTACATTATTTGATCAAAATTAAACAGTGTTGATATGTTCCATGTATTTGGTGAATAGCGATCTAAAGACGTGGACATAGTTTCCTTTACAGAAAACTGAAAACTGAGCGTTCGCTGATTTTGTAAAGTTATAACCAATTTTGATACTTAAATGTTACTGAAAACCTGCATGATTCGATAATAATATGGAAACAAACATTAAGGACGTACCACGCGTCGATTAATGAACACAAAATGGGGTGATTATCTGAGTTTCCAAAGTAATTTGTTTCAAATTCGTATTTTAAGAGTCAAAGACGTTTATTTTTTCTCAAAAAACAATCCCGTGCTTCTAAAAGACACTTGAACCGACATTAAACTCAGTTAACACATGTCGATCATTTACCTTAAAGTTTGAAGTATATCTGCGCTTGGGTTTGTCCAAACGAAACACAATCCTAAACCGTGTATAAGAGTGTTAAATTGAACATCGATCTGAAAACGAGAAAATATTTCAAAATGACTCACATTTCCTGCTAACACCGTCAGCTTGTGCAGTCTAATCTTGTCGCTAATTAAAATCAATTCCCCCCCTCCCGCAGTTTATCTACTTTCAGTCTTTGTTTAACGAGATAAGTCGAGCAGTCCTATTGGTTAATGTATAGTTACAAATTGACCAATGACAAGAAGTCTTACATTTTTATCAATTTGTTCTTTGTTTTGAAGATTGACACATTGAAAAACTTTCCAGTTAAACGTTCTAGCAGTATTGATGGTCACAACATGTGGAAATCGATAAAGTATCATCCATACAGCTGCTTGTATAGTTTGAAATCTACTTGAAAACCTTATCAGATATAAAAGTCGAGACGAAGTTAATCGGGTAACATCGGCGGCAAAGTTTACAACGTTTAGCTGACGAAGAAAGGAATTGTGTTTCGTTGAATCTTTCGTCAAACAAACAAAAAAGCAAAATTATTCCCTTTACAGTTTAGTAAGCGTAGTCGAAAAAGTTCCTACCTTTTTACTGTGCTGTAGTCATCAGAATGAAAATGATACTCCTGTCAGTATATCAGAACTTTTTATCTATTTTGTTGTTTCACGTTAAAACAGGACAAAACACGTTTACTAGCTGATGACGTGCAAAGTGTTGAAATACGTCGAGCACTCTAATTGGTGAGATTATTTCTCAATTGCCCAATAACATGGAATCTTACCTTTCTATTTGCTCTATTTTGTTTTTAATGAGTTTCACGTTAAAACAGGTTCGAGAGCTGATTACATGTCAACAACCGAAATAGATCACTTGCTGCAGATTTCCCATGCAAAGGCTTGTGCAGTCAATTTGCTCCACTTTTTCGGATACATAATAAAACTGATCATAGACGCATACAGTTGGAAAGTTCGGCTACATTGATTATATGAAATTTAACAGTGTTGATGTTTTCCATGTCTTTGGTGAATAGCGATCTAAAGACGTAACCACACAGGCTTCCCAAGCTCGTGATAATTTTTTTTATGAATAAATTACTCTTGTTTATGTAAGCGCTCAGAGTGGAACGTGACTCTCTGAATTAAGCGGTGTTGTGTTACAATGTCGGCCGTTGGGAATTTGAGCGCTCTATAAGACGTTGTATGGCGATCGAAACAGCGTTTAATTTAAGCGTTCGATATGGTAAATTTTTGTCGTATTTTTCATAAAAAGAAGTAAATGAACTCACCTTGTATGGTTTCTGTGTAGCTTTTGGGCTATTTAGGCGTTTTTTAGGCGTTTTTGGGCGATTTTGTCATTCCTGTCCTAGCCTTCATATCACAGGCTTCCCAAGTTCGTGATAATTTTTTTTTTATGAATAAATTACTCTTGTTTATGTAAGCGCTCAGAGTGGAACGTGACTCTCTGAATTAAGCGGTGTTGTGTTACAATGTCGGCCGTTGGGAATTTGAGCGCTCTATAAGACGTTGTATGGCGATCGAAACAGCGTTTAATTTAAGCGTTCGATATGGTAAATTTTTGTCGTATTTTTTATAAAAAGAAGTAAATGAAACTCACCTTGTCTGGTTTCTGTGTAGCTTTTGGCCTATTTAGGCGTTTTTAGGCGTTTTTGGGCGATTTTGTCATTCCTGTCCTAGCCTTCATAAGACGTAGTATTCACTTTACCCGTGAATGGGTTGAGTCATAAGAGGTGGCAGCCATGTTTCTGGGAAACATGGCTGCCACCTCTTATGACCTTACCCATTCACGGGAGGAAACTCAAGGCGGAAAGCAATTTAAGGATTGTGGAGTTATATTATTTGGTAAATACCGTTAAGATATGGCTCATGAATGTCTAGTTTAAGCGTGAAAGTGTATGGCGTCGTAGTACAAGATTTTTGTCCACTGGCCATAAATATTACTCGATTTTCTAATGGATTTCGTCTTAATGTTTTACTTAAAAACCTGAAAATCTGCACGATTCGAGTCAAATAAATTTAAACACAAAATGAGAAGGCTATCTGCGTTTTCAAAATATTTTGTTTCAATTCGTATTTTTAAGGGACTAGGCCGGTTTATCTTTTTTTTCCAAATCGCGTGTATTCTTCTTACAGACACTTGGACCGACACTAAACTCAGTTAACATACAGTATGTTGATCATTTACCTTTGAAGTATATCGGCACTTGTGTTTGTCTAAACGAAACAAAATACTAAACCGTGTATAAAAGAAAATGAGTGTTAGATTTCACCACGAAAACGAGAAAATATTTCCAACAATTAAATTCAAATGTCATGCTTACACCGTCAGCTTGTGCAGTCTTCTCTTATCGCTGTTCAAAATTAATTGAATCAATTTTTTCCTAGTTTACCTCACTTTTGTCTTCTCAGTTTGCTTAACAAGTTTCTCGTCAAAACACGTTTGTGCACCAGCGTACAGATAAGACGAGCAGTCCTATTGGTCGTATAGTTACAAATTGACCAATGACAAGAAGTCTTACATTTTTTATCAATTGTTCTTTTGTTTTGGAGAGTGACACATTGAAAAACACTTCAGAGTTAAACGTTCGAGCAGTAATGATGGTCAGAACATCTTGCAATTATCCACAAAATATTAACCTAATATAATTAATCGAATTTTCTGAATGCTATTTCTCCCTGTCTGTAACACGGTCACACATACTGAAACCATAAATTGTACCACAAAAAATGTTAATAGAATGAGGATAGCTTAAATGATGACGCTTATTGTAACTCGTCGAGATAAGCACATTCATTTTTGTTCAGATCATTGGTAGTAGGTTTTCTCATTTCAATGGAATCCATGAACACTACAAATTACTAGTTTTATTAGCCCACGTCTACTTGGAATAAAACTCTATCATAACCGAAAGCAGTACGTTCTCTACGTTAGCAAATAAAATGCGAGTTCTGTACGATTGACTTTGTACGTTTGCAAAAAGCATATCCTTCGCCGTTTATCTGCTGTTAGATTCAAATCATTATACAACTTTTGGAATCATTTCTTTTGTTTTTTCCTTGAATTACAGGATTTATGTCCCATTTCGAAATTACTGAAACCCAGAGTGGATAAATAATACCATCTGTTGGAAGCATACACAAGCTGATGGGCGCAAAATGGACTACTACCTGTGAAATTGGCTTAGGTGAGTTTTTGTGTGTTCTGAGTGTTTTTTTTTTCTTTCTTCAAAAATGATATTCTAGCGAGACAGGTACATGCAATTAATTGAATAATTTACCTTTGATTAGTAACTCAGTGCCTTCGTCGTCTGAATTGAAACAGAAAGCTAAATGGCGTAGAAGAGGAAAACAGTGTTAGATTAACATCAAAACGAGCAAAATAATCAAAACATCTTCGAGCTTACATCTTCAACTTGTACAATCCTCTCTTGTCGCTGGTCAGAACTGAAGTAAAATTATCTTTTTCTTAGTGAAGCAACTTTTTGCTTTGTTTATTGATCTGAGGTTCTCGTCAGAACAAGTTTGTGAAACAACTGACATACATGTCAAATTCTTATTTTCAATATAACACGCCATGTTATTCGCTAGAACTGTTTGCTTACTCTGCGATTGGTCCAATGGAATGACATCTTTCATTTCTGCAATAACAGTCAGTCTTTTCTACACAAATTAGTACCAGTCATATTTTGTTCTTTCTTTCAATGCAATTCTGCACTATTTTTTATTTTTATTTTTTCAAAATCTGCGAAAAATAAAATTGCTGTGGATTTCAGTGGCAAGAGATAAGTGCTTGCTTCCTCCCTAGAAAACAACAACAGCTTTTAGACTATTTCGTTCGTTGTTGGCATGATTAAAAATAGTCCAAAACCTGTGAAAAGTATTTTCATTCTGTTTACCAGCCTTGAATTATTTACATGTAAATGGAATATTATTTAAGTTGGATAAAATTGTAGAAAGAGGTTCTCAGATAAGCGAAATTTGCGGGAACCCCTGATATTAATTAAAACGCATTTGTTGTAGTTACAAAGATTGTCGAGTCTGGAGCTAGTATCTTCGTCTTTTATGGTGTTCATGAACATTTTTCATTACTAACGTTTGGTTTAAAAGTAACATGTTCACGGGATAATCGAGTTTCCTTTACAAAAATTATAATGATTTCTACCAAAATCTAGCTTAATAAAAACTTCGGACACCAACTTGGAACATGGGTTCATTTGGTTATGCTGGCGCAATTTTTGCTGTTGAATAAACGTTGTACTGAATACTAGCCAGCGATGAAGCTCTCTTGGGGCTCGCAGACTCGGTAAATACGTACGCAAATGACAAATTGTATTGGCAAATGGCAATTTTTAGCTTTTTGTAATGTTGAAAATATACTGACACACTGGTTGATAAATTTATTTCCCGAAACTGTTTTTTTGCCTACTAATGAATGTATCTGAGTTTTACAAATGTTGGTTTCGAGGCAGGGCCTTTTTTAGCGGAAGATCGAGTTGTATTCTATTTCAGTTAATACATCTATAAATTATTTACCTTTGAAATAACTCAGCGATTTGGTTGTCTGAACAAAAACAGAAAGCTAAACGGCAGAAGAGAAACAAATAAGCGTTACATTTAACATCTAAAACATCTAAACTAAAAAAAATTCAATAAGGTAATAAAATAACTGCTGCTTACATCGCTCACTTCTCCAAGCTAAATCCTCAGCTAGTTTTATTTTTTCGGTGTCTTACTTTCTCAGTTTGTTTAGTGAGGTTCTCGTCAGAACAAGTTTGTGAAACAACATATAAATATTAAACATCTTATTTTCTTTCTAACAAGCAATTCTATTGGTTACCAATACAGAACGGTTTGTTTAGTCGTCGGTTTGTCCAATAGGATGCAGCCTTTCATTCTTGTCACGTTTGTCACGTCGTGTCATTACTGACATTATGCAATTTCCGAATTCGGTAGAATTATTATCTGCTGCAGAATGATGAGAAATTATCGTGTCTTGTTTTCTAAATAATAAATTTACATGCTTCCCAAAATCTGAGCCCAACACTGTAACAATGAGATAAATTTTCGTTTACAAATGATTCCATCCCTCATTATTTTCTAACAGTACAAAATATCAGTCTAGATTTAGAGTTTTCCCGTTATTGTCATAGCTTGAGCCCTAAACGGCGTGAAAAACTTATTAGGGATATAATTGCATTAGACTAATATTATAAGGATTTGAAAACAGGCCTGGGTATAACAATTTGTATGTATATTAAGACAGTCACTTTTGTAAATTGCCTGTATGGAAATAACCTACTTTTGGAATCAAAATTTGTTTAATTTGTTTTTTCATTTTTTCCTCAAAGATATATTTCAAGTTTCGTGGTAAGCAGACAAATCTCGCCATCTAAAACCTAAAACCTTATTAATAAGTGTTTTCACTCGTGACAGCCATTAACATTTCTTCAATCGTGAATATTTGGGTTTCAGTGGTGTTTGTTTTGTTTGACACGAGCGCAAATAGAAAACAGACACTGTACACGAATTCTATATCTCACGTGACAAAGCCAAGTTCTGCAGAGAGTACAAAACTCGATAAATAGCTGGGTTCCATGAAAGAAAACGAAATCACACCTAGTTACAAACTTTAATTACGAAGATGGCTCTATTTAAAAGCGAAATAATCAAGTTAACAAAATGACAAAGCTGGTCAACATCTTCCCTTTGTCGATTTGAATACCTAATGTCTATACCGAGGACATAACAATTCAGCTTAGAATCGATTAGAAAATTCGTCCCTTCTTCCACAAACAAATAATATTATGTATAGTGAGATGGCTCACTTTCTTTATTATAAAGAAAGTGACCAATCCTTATAAGGCTTTCATAGTGATCAGTATCACCAACTACTGTGATCGATTTTGAGTATTCCTTTATTTACTGTCGATTATAATTTGTTTATGTTATTGCGTGACAAAGTTTAATTCTCTTCAGTATTCATGCCGGTTTAATTTGGCATTTCAATGGTATTGTGACTCACTAACCAACCAGGACCAAAACAAACAGGATTATATGAAACGAAATAGGCGGAAAACACAAATTTATCCTCAAATGTCATAGAAATTGACTTAAAAAAATGTACTCAGTGCACGTCAGTCGGAATTCGCCAAACGACAGCTAAGGGACAAAATTAAAATAATCTAAAATCGGAATGTACCAGACTAACAGTGTATGACAATGCTCAAGTTGAATAAAAGGACCGTTAAAATCAATCATCCAATCAGTTTGGATGATGAAAAAATTGGAGTAGTTGACTGAAAAGAAACCGGAAATTCGATTCATTACATCGTTCTATTTGTACTCATGGGAAATCAGTTGTATGCGAATCATTTAAACAGGCGCGCGCTTAGCTATTTAATATTTACTGACCCGAAAAGAAATAGAAGATCCCTATAGCACTAGACTGAAAAATCAAGAGAACGATCGTACCTGTAAATGCCCTCTGTCATATAGTCTTGTGTTAATTGATAAGGATACATCGATGCGGTTGGAAATGTTTCTTTCATATTAGATTTATGGCTCTAGGTTCTTGTTCCTTCCAGTTCGTTATTGACCATATATCCATCATTAACTGACATTTCTGACAAAATCGTTTACCATAGTTCTTCTCTATATCCAATGAACGAGCTGACTTTCGTTTTTGTGTGTTCACTAAACTTCAAAACGTCAAGTTAAATTATAATTTGAAATCGAGACTGATTATTGTAACAATGATCAACAGTGAAGTTTGTTTACTATAATCATTTTCTTATTCTCTAATTATTCTGTTTCAACTGCTTAAAATTAAACAAACGAACACTGTTTGAGATCATCGCAGAGCTTCGCACCGTTAACGCGGAGGTCATGGGTTCAAATCCCGTTGAAGTTGAAACCCTAATTTTTGTTTCAGTTTTCAGGCTGCAATTGCGCAACTGCGAGGATCATTTCTTCACTTTACACTCTATCTGCAGTTCATATGATTCATTCATATTAACCACTTCATGTATCAGTGTTTGAAATGTCTACTTAATGAACATCAGATCAAGTTTGAGCCATTCAGTTTAATATTTTTATCAAAACTACTACAACTCGCGTCACAATTAGTTGGGACACTTCTCTTCAGGTCAAAAACATACATCCATGTTTGAATCTCTCCCTCCCCCCTCAATGAAAGTTAAACACTTTGTGGTGTCTCAAGTTGTTCATATCAACATTGAAGGAAAAAGAAAGAAAAAGTTACAAAAACAAGTCCCATGCATAATTCTAACCCTACAGCTTCATGCATCTTGTATCGACTGTATCGTATTATGACTAGTTATGTCAGTCGTTGCATTGCATTACCCATATAATGAGAACCAAAATTCGGTGAATGAAGCTGAATATATTAATCGTATAGACTGTATACTGTGTAAGCGGTATTCATGAATGAAATCATCACATTTCAGAAGGAAAACAAAAGCTTGTGGATCAGGGTTAACTGAGGATAATCTTGACTCGCGCGAACGCGTTTACTCGCACAAAGAGTTCAGTTTACACGCGTGACAACTGAAAAGCGTCAAGTCGCTTCCACCCGTGGCGTCAACGGCTTATGAAGTCAAAATTTTGACGATTGATATTGAGTTTTGAGTGAGCGAGTTTGTTCAACTCAAGTGCAAATAGACCTTGAACAGGTCTTTGTTTTTCTGTTTGCTATAAAGGTCAATCGAGAAACAAAACCGTGATCCAACAAGAGGAAAGGACCCTACTGTAGCAAATGAAATGATAAACAAATGATTTAAAATAAAAGTAAAAATGCAAGATTAAAAAGTATACATGCTTATGGCAGTTCGTGGCTGCTATAAAGTTTTACAAAGGCTCTTATGTTTGCCATCTTCCATAATAATTGTTTATTGAGAAAACTATCTTCGCAATTTGACATATTTTTTGGCGCCAAATTACATTGCGGCAATGAAATACCATTTTATATCACTATCTTTTAAAAAGTATTATGTTCTGACATTCCCTGTCCTTTATAATTTTTGCAATATTTAATTACAACGCGCGCTTATACACACAAGTCAGCAATGTTGGACAATTGAATTAGCCGAGAAGAGGCAAGGGTTGTGTTAGATTATTTAGAAGCGCATGTCACGAACTCTTACTAATAGTTATGTTGAACAACTGAATTAATGGAGAAGACACAAGAGTCGGGTTAAAATTAATTTTGGAAAGAAATGATGGTATACAGTAAAAAACCTGCATCATTAGAGCCTAGTGGATTATAAAGAACCTACAGGCTGAAATTTGGCGGTTGAACACCTAATATGTATAAGCACTTGTTTCAGCAGGCCTGGTATTTGAAATAGGTTTCTATTTCGAAAAGTCCGTTAAAGTGACAAAAAGGAGCTGTTAAGTATTAACAAGCATAATACATGTTTAGCAAATAGAAGCAAAGGGCCCACACCCAGTTATGGTCATTCCTTAGTATTGCACTGCGCATCCTTTCTGCGCATCATTTCGCGCGTAATAGCCCTTTTCACGGTTGATTTTTCTCATTTGCATTACAATGTTATCCAACGTGGATGCGAGGCAATTTCAGGCTAAAAACTACAAAATAGCCCGAAATTGCTCACATACATGCTAGATTTCATTGTAATGCAAATGAGCAGAGTTAACCGTGAAAAGGGCTATTAGCGCGCGCACATTAAAAACATGGCGGCTTTTTCATTGTGGCTATGCTCGCCAGAGAGGTAAATGATTGTTTTCTCGTAAACGAGCGTGGTGACCTATCATTTTTTTTCGCATATTTAAGTCTAGTAATCATCTTCTTTCTATACAAGGAGTATAGACCAATTCCCAGTGCAGGAAAATTAATAATCACTGAAAACGTGAAAAAATACGTGTTTTTGGTTGATTTTGTAAGGAATTATGAGGTATTTTTAGTCGATTATATCTCTTTCGCGGGGCTGGTGACCTATTCTTTTTATTCTATATTTTGAAACATTACATCACAATGTTCAACTAGGGAAAGTTTCAGAAACTTTCCAGTGTAACTTCTATTTCGATGGAATAACCTTAAGTTACTTTTCTGACCAGAGACAAGTAGTTTTACCCCTTAAAAAAAATTTCAAAAGAGGCTATTTAAGAACCTATACAACCTTATTCCTCATTAGACATCCGATATGTAAGAACTTTTTTAGGCTGACTTGCGAAAATGCAGGTAAAAGATTGGTAGAAAGATGACAAAGATGTTGTTATTTCGCGCCCTTACATAATCCAATGCACTTGAAAATTACCAAGAATGTAGTACGCGTTGAACAGATCCAAAGATTAACATAAAATACATCCACTAGTTTTAGTGTGGGTTCACACGAGGTATAACCCACATTTAACCATGAGCTGAGGTATTTGTGGGTTGGCGGGTTACGAGAGTTTGCGTCCACCACATTTTATTTTAAGCCTGAAAAACAGACATCTAATATATTTTCGTTGGTTTGTTATGTGGCATTGTTAGCCTGAAAGACAGAAATTTAATGCATGTGCGTAATATTTCGCGATTGCCCTGGAGGTAATTTGATCCGATCATCCGTTAATCGGAGAGATAAAATAAATAAAAGTACTCTCCTTGCCCGCAGATAGTTGCCCTTCAGGCAACGCCTCCTTTTACTGTTCAATTATCCTCAGATACATCAGTCGCCTGAATGATTTAAATACAAAACATCTACCACTTTGCCATTTTGATTGTTCGTCCACCAGGCGTCAGCCTTCGTCTCTTGATCTTTTTGGGTGATTTTAGGATCCCATTGGCCTAGACTACAATTATACTGAACTCGCTGTGTGTGGGGAGGAGGGCGGAAGGGTAATCTAGCTTTTAAAAAGTTCGAAATTTAACTTCTTTCACTGAGGCTAAAAATAAGCAAATGGCGCTTCTAACAGGGCAAGAGTGAGGGAAATTCGTTTTAACATTCTCGTGGATCACAATTGTTTTCTTTAAAATAATTCTAAATTAGGTTTTGGTGTGATCAGAGTGAAATTTATTGCAGGGAATATTCCTCAATAAAATATAGAAAGTTTGCTATTGATACTACGCCTTTATGTAAATTGCAGTTGAAATCCACTCATTAATTTTCAGTGCGGCGCTTATGACAGAAACAAGACAACTATTAGTATTTGAAAATGTTCCTGGACTTTATTGCTCAGCTGTGCAGTTTTTCTATCGTTTCTATATATTCTAAAGTTCTTCTAAAAAGTCCAGTGGATCATGTTGATCACGTGTTTACTGCTGAGCTTTTGGCACCTCTTCAATGAAGATCCGGGACATTGAATGCCAGCCTGTATTCGCGTCAGCAATCTTGTGGCCATTGGTACACTTTCCAACCCAGAATCCCACTCGCACCTTTTCCCTTGTGAATGTTGTTACAGTGACCTTCAATATGACGGTGACGGTAAAGATTGTGCCTTTTGCCAGTTTGCATGTAGAACGCACCGTCAATAGGTCCAGGAGAGCTGCACTCAGCGCCATTAAAGGTGAAATACCAACGGCTACAGCAGCCGTCACATCCATAAATCCTGAGGTTACCAGCAAAGTAAACATGGAGGGAAGTGTGTGTGAAGTTCTTCATGAATTCACAGTTCTATGAAGATAATTATCAGTCATAAATTAATCTGGAGAAGGAAATAGTTCAATTAAAGAATAAATGATTCGCAAATTTGGGAGTATTAATAAATGATCTCATATTAAATATATGGAGCGTGATAGAAAGTAAATAAGCTGTTGGTGAATAGATATACGTGCATTCGATACTCTGCACATTTCCATATGAAAAATATAACTTTGCGGTTCATTGTTTTTGTAGGTGATGGTGGGAGATGAAGTTCACAAGAAATCTCAAAACTGGAGAGATACAGGTGGGCAGAGAATCTTGCCAAAGTAAGGGCGCGACGTGTTAGGGTATTGTTATGAAATGCTACCCCTTCGGATAAGATCCTAACCATTCCCTGAGACGTAATCGGCAAGTGAGAAATTATTTTCAAATCAAAGCACGAGCCTTTTGACATTTTTGTTAATAAAATGTTATCCTCTGGTGAAAATAATGTATTTCCTCGGAGTAGCCAGAGACAAATGAGAGAACCTTGTCAAATATACTTTAGGCCCATTTCGTTACCATGGTAACGAAATCATCATAACGAAATGCTTACGCTACAATACATTGCGCCGCCGTGTTTTATAGTGTCGAGCTACAAACTGACGCAAATCCTCTACCTGGATCACACCAGAGTCTTTCCCGTCCACCGTTTTCCACGTGCATTCCTTCCAGTTCATATGCGAGGCAAGTGGAGGCGTTCCTGTAGTTCCACTCTCTCCTTTCTCCCCTCGCTCTCCTTTTTGGCCGGCGGGGCCCTGGACACCAGGTTCTCCCTTTGCTCCTTTATTTCCTTCAGCACCAGCTGGTCCCTGGGGTCCAGTCTTTCCCGGGCTGCCCTGGGGTCCAGTCTTTCCCGGGCTGCCCTGGTCTCCTTTGGTTCCGTCACGCCCGTCACGGCCAGGTGCCCCAGGGGAACCCGGCATGCCATGTATGCCGGGAAGACCATTTGTCCCTGGTTGTCCACCGTAATATAGCGAGACCTGTCAATGAAATGACAATGGAATACATTTGAGAGAATCTTCGTAGTTCAAGCAATAACAAGAATTTTCGAAGAAAATATAACCGGGCTTTTTTTATCAAGCAAGCAAGCCGTTTTACCTGCTTTCTTGCTTGAAATCTATCAGATTAGTCACGGCAGTCACGCTGAAGTCTGATGTTTGCGTATAGTGCCTACTGTCAATTTTCTTGCCTCTGAGCAGTCTTTGAAGATCATTCCTCAATATAAAGCCAAAGTTGAATAAGAGGAAAAAAACACGACAACATAGGTACGAATCGGTGTTGAACCATCAATCGCAGACGTTCCGCGTTGCACCATCATCATTCGCAGCTATTCTAGTCACAGTTCGACAAATTGCGTGAGTCAAAATGTGATATTGTAACGTAATGGCTGTTATTTATAAATCTTCTGCATACAAGGAAGTGAATTGCTGCACCAACACGAAAAAGTAATGTATTTCACACTAAATAAACAGCAGAGTATTCATGTTCAAATCAAAAGTAATAGCTTGATATGAAATTTGACCTAACGGCGACCCTGGTTTATCACAGACGTTGACTCATGTGACCCCATGACGTAATCGTCCTTATTTATAAATCTGCATTTCTCAGCAAGTTTCTGTTTTTCTCAGAAAATATACGGAAAAGATATGTATTTCACACAAAATGACAATTATTTAACAGGACAATATTCATAAAATATCATTTAGGCAAAGGATGACCCTGGCGAAATCTAACGTAGCCTTGATAAAAAAAATTGATCTAATGGCGCTTCCAGTGTATGTGATGTACGTACGCACCTCACAGACAATCTCTTCAAGTCACGATTCGACGTGACCCTATGACGTAATCGTCCAAATATAAATCTGCACGTCTCAGCAAGTCTCTGTTTACATAAATCTGCGAGTCTGGGCAAGTTTCTGTTTTCCTTTTCGGAAAAGAAGTGTATTTCACACAAAACAAACAGGACAATATTATGACCCTGGCGAAATGTAACGTAGCCTTGATAAAAAATTTGATCTAATGGCGCTTCTAGTGTATGTGATGTACGTACGCACCTCACAGACAATCTCTTCAAGTCACGATTCGACGTGACCCTATGACGTAATCGTCCAAATATAAATCTGCACGTCTCAGCAAGTTTCTGTTTACATAAATCTGCGAGTCTGGGCAAGTTTCTGTTTTCCTTTACGGAAAAGAAATGTATTTCACACAAAACAAACAGGACAATATTATGACCCTGGCGAAATGTAACGTAGCCTTGATAAAAAAAAATTGATCTAATGGCGCTCCTAGTGTGTCCACCTAGTAGTGAGTACAATGATTTAATATTTTGACGAGTCAAACTCACCGACGTTGCGAAATCTGTACGCCGCTCCGATGTGTTTACGCGGTCCTAAATTAATATCTATTTGGACCAGTCCAACTTTCACATAGGCTCGATTTCCGCCGCTCTCTCGAGTCCGGGCTTCGTTCTTCCCCGAGAAAATCTTTCACAAGGCGAATACATTCATATATATTCATACTCACCCCTAGCTCTCCTCCTAGCACTTTGGCGGAGTAGAGGTATAAGAGATCGACGACAAAAAAAAAAAAACAGAAGCTATTTTATTAACCGGGCTGGGCCCCAGGCCCACGCCCGGTTAATAAGGTTACAGGAAGTTTTCCAGAGTCTTGATGTGATAATCAAGCCTGTAAATTTAACATCAAACTACCTAGGCATCGATTGTGTTTAGAAGCGACAATTATTGGATATATGGGAAATTTACGCTGAAATATCGGTTCTTGGTATAAATATATATCAAGTTGAACGTTACATGTAAAATCCCTTTCATTTATCCTCGAACTAGAGCATATTTTCTCTTCTGTGGTATTCTCATCCCGGCCGACCCAAATGATTTCAGTGATTATTTTCGTGTGATGACTAATAATCATTCTACAGCCGGGCTGTCTTGTTACTATAGGTAAGACAACACATGAGATTGTAAAAGATAGTTAGAATAAGGGCACTGGAAAGAACAACAAGAAAACAATAGGGTATAACATAAGGCGGCGGAAAATTAATATCACCTTGATCGGGTCTTTGTAATCTTAAACAGAACATCAATTGAGTAGATTGAAAAGAAGTTTCTTAAATAGGAAAAAGGAGACTAGAACAAAGAAATGACAGTTGCTTTCTTTGTGCATAGTAATTTATAGATATATGTGCGGAGTTTGCTTTTACTCAAACGACAGAGGCAGCTACTGTTGAGAAAAAAACACTGTACAATGAACTCACTTTGTTGTCACTTGGTTTGCTGCTGCTGTTGACCGTGGCAGAGCACAAGGTGATCAGCGGTAACATCAGTACAAGTAACATCATCAGCGAACTTTCCTTACGAGATTTGCCCATCGGTAACAATTTGGTATGTGGATATAAATAACACAGCAATGTAAGAAATGGTCATTGTTACTTACAGTACAGATTGCACGTGACATTTGTGTGATTGGGTTCTCTTGTTATTCGATGGATTTGCTGTTATTGTAATATTTATCTGCTCTCGGTTGAACTGGTTTACAAAAAGACGAGTTAGGCAGTGCAATTATACCGGGCTAATGCTGGAGGTTTAGGACCTAATTTTATCGGCCAATCTAGTAAGTAACAAAACAAAACTATGACTAGTGCCTTCCATTTACATTTATATCCTTGGTACATGTAGCACTGAACAGAAAAAGATACTGTGAATATAATCCCACTTTTGTTAACGGAAAATAAGATGGACATTTATGTTAGCTTTTTAGTTTGGTTTCGTTGTGAAGTGCGGCCAGTGTGCGTTCTCATATGGCCACGAATAAAGTATCAAATACTGCGCCTGCCTGTAAAGTTCGAAATAATAAATATATTTGAAAACCTTATCAGCTCTTATCAGAAAAGTCAACCTCGCAGACCCAAAAAAAATCGAGCCTATGTGAAAGTTGGACTGGTCCAAATAGATATTAATTTAGGACCGCGTAAACACATCGGAGCGGCGTACAGATTTCGCAACGTCGGTGAGTTTGACTCGTCAAAATATTAAATCATTGTACTCACTACTAGGTGGACACACTAGGAGCGCCATTAGATCAATTTTTTTTTTATCAAGGCTACGTTACATTTCGCCAGGGTCATAATATTGTCCTGTTTGTTTTGTGTGAAATACATTTCTTTTCCGTAAAGGAAAACAGAAACTTGCCCAGACTCGCAGATTTATGTAAACAGAAACTTGCTGAGACGTGCAGATTTATATTTGGACGATTACGTCATAGGGTCACGTCGAATCGTGACTTGAAGAGATTGTCTGTGAGGTGCGTACGTACATCACATACACTGGAAGCGCCATTAGATCAAATTTTTTATCAAGGCTACGTTACATTTCGCCAGGGTCATAATATTGTCCTGTTTGTTTTGTGTAAAATACATTTCTTTCCGAAAAGGAAAACAGAAACTTGCCCAGACTCGCAGATTTATGTAAACAGAAACTTGCTGAGACGTGCAGATTTATATTTTGGACGATTACGTCATAGGGTCACGTCGAATCGTGACTTGAAGAGATTGTCTGTGAGGTGCGTACGTACATCACATACACTTGAAGCGCCATTAGATCAAATTTTTTATCAAGGCTACGTTACATTTCGCCAGGGTCATAATATTGTCCTGTTTGTTTTGTGTGAAATACATTTCTTTTCCGAAAAGGAAAACAGAAACTTGCCCAGACTCGCAGATTTATGTAAACAGAAACTTGCTGAGACGTGCAGATTTATATTTGGACGATTACGTCATAGGGTCACGTCGAATCGTGACTTGAAGAGATTGTCTGTGAGGTGCGTACGTACATCACATACACTGGAAGCGCCATTAGATCAATTTTTTTTATCAAGGCTACGTTAGATTTCGCCAGGGTCATCCTTTGCCTAAATGATATTTTATGAATATTGTCCTGTTAAATAATTGTCATTTTGTGTGAAATACATATCTTTTCCGTATATTTTCTGAGAAAAACAGAAATTTGCTGAGAAATGCAGATTTATAAATAAGGACGATTACGTCATGGGGTCACATGAGTCACGTCTAACTGTGACTGAAGAGATTTCGCAACGTCTGTGATAAACCAGGGTCGCCGTTAGGTCAAATTTCATATCAAGCTATTACTTTTGATTTGAACATGAATACTCTGCTGTTTATTTAGTGTGAAATACATTACTTTTTCGTGTTGGT
Organism: Desmophyllum pertusum; assembly: GCA_029204205.1. Classification (NCBI taxonomy): domain Eukaryota; kingdom Metazoa; phylum Cnidaria; class Anthozoa; order Scleractinia; family Caryophylliidae; genus Desmophyllum; species Desmophyllum pertusum. The sequence continues at coordinate 146,943 of MU827781.1, forward strand.
GCAGCAATTCACTTCCTTGTATGCAGAAGATCTATAAATAACAACCATTACGTTACAATATCACATTTTGACTCACGCAATTGTGACTAGAATAGCTGCGAATGATGATGGTGCAACGCGGAACGTCTGCGATTGATGGTTCAACACCGATTCGTACCTATGTTGTCGTGTTTTTTCCTCTTATTCAACTTTGGCTTTATATTGAGGAATGATCTTCAAAGACTGCTCAGAGGCAAGAAAATTGACAGTAGGCACTATACGCAAACATCAGACTTCAGCGTGACTGCCGTGACTAATCTGATAGATTTCAAGCAAGAAAGCAGGTAAAACGGCTTGCTTGCTTGATAAAAAAAGCCCGGTTATATTTTCTTCGAAAATTCTTGTTTCCTGTTCAAAGGCGAATCGTAATTCATTACTCCACTTTTTGGGTTACAGAATAAAACTGTTCATAGCTGAAATTATTCAAAGACACATACAGTTACATTGATCAAAATTTAACGGTGCTATTGTTTTAACAGTGTCCTTGGTGAATAGCGATCCAAAGACTTGACCAGATTTCTCCTTTACGGAGAACCCTCACAAAGAGATTGAACTGAAAACTGAACTTTCGCTGAGTTTGCAAAATTATAACCAGCATGCATGATTTGATAAAAAAAATTTAAACCAACATTAAATACGCCGCGTCAAGTAATAAGCACAAAACGGGAATGTTATCTTCGTTATCAAAGTATTTTTTTTTTCAAATTCGTATTTTAACGGAATAGGACGTTTATCTTTTCCCCCAAAAAACTCCCGTATACTTCTAAAAGACACTTGAACGGACGTTAAACTCAGTTAACATATAGTATATTTACCTTTGAAGTAGCCGATCTAGGGTTTGGTTTGTCCAAACGAAACACAATCCTAAACCGTGTATAAGAGAAAACGAATGTTAGATTTAACATGAAAACGAGAAAATATTTCAAAAAAAATAAATAAATTCCGTGCTTAAAGCTTAATTATTACTCCCTGTATCACAGTCAATAAAGTATCAGATACTACGCCTGCTTGAAACCTTTGAAAATCTAGTTGAAAGCCTTATCAAATTTAAAAAGTCGAGACGAAGTTATCGGGCAAAATCGGCGGGAAAGTTTTCAAACGATTTGTTGCAGAGAAAGGAATTGTGTTTCCTTGAATCTTTCTTCAGATAAACACAAAAAGCAAAATGATTCCCTTTACAGTTTAGTAAGCGTAATCGAAAAAGTTCCTACCTTCTTACTGTGGCTGTAATCATCTGAATGAAAACGATACTCCTGTCAATATATTAGTCAGAACTGTTTATCTCTTGTGTTGACCGCGACGTTTCACGTTATAAAACGGGACAAACACGTTTACTAGCTGATGACGCGCAAAATGATGAAATCTATGGGTTTACCGGCGCAATAAATCCACGCGGGATGTTGTGAGAACACGAGTAAAGCTTGTAAATCACGAGCCGTAAATAGGCGAGTGATTTACAAGCTTTTTGAATGTTCTCACCTGTTTAATTCCCATACAAAGACGAAGAGTCAATTTACTCCACTTGTTGGGTCACAGAATAACACTGATCAAAGACGCAAACAGGTTACATTGATTAACATTTAACAGTGCTGATATTTTCCATGTCTTTGGTGAATAGCGATCTAAAGACGTAACCATATCTCTATTCCTGTAGAGAGAACTCCTACAAAGAGATCGAACTGCTGAGCTTTCGCTGATTTTGCAAAATTTTAACAAATTTTGTTCCTTAAACTTTACTGAAAACCTGCATGATCCAATAAGCATATTTAAAACCAACATTAAGGACCACGAGTTTATTAATAAACACAAAATGGGAAGATTATCTGCATTTTCAAAGTATTTTGTTTCAAATTCGTATTTTAAGGGATTAGGAGGTTTATGTTTTTTTTTTTACTCGCGTAAACTTCTAACAGACACTGGAACGGACATCAAAGTCAGTGAAAATATGTAGATCATTTACCTCAGTTGAAGTATATCTGCGCTTGGGTTTGTCCAAACGAAACACAATCCTAAACCGTGTATAAGAGAAAACACGAGTGTTAGATTTAACACGAAAAAGAGAAAATATTTGAAAGAAAAAAAAATCAAATGCCATGAATACACCGTCAGCGTGTACATACTTCTCTTTTCGCTGTTCACAGTCAGTAATTGAAGATGAAACAATTTCCCAATTTACCTCACTGTATTCTTTGTTTAACGAGTTTCTCGTCAGAACAAGTTTGTACAACAGCATCAGATAAGACGAATATTCCTATTGGTCATATAGTTACAAATTGACCAATGACAAGAGGTCTTACATTTAAAAATTTGTTTAGTTTGTTTGGAAGTGTGACACATTAAAAAACACTTCCCAGTTAAAGGTTCGAGCAGTATTGATGATCAGAAAATCCAGAACTTATTCCAAAAAAACAATAACTCAATTACTTTCTGAATATTATTATTATGAGTAAAACCTGACTTGCAAGATAAATAAAACCGATAAAAGCTGATGCGTCAATATTCAGAGTTCTTTTCTTACTCAGAGTTGTTAAAATCGTGCAAATTGTTGTGTGCATGCTTACCTTTCAAGTAACTCAGCGCCTGGGTTGTCTCGAAGAGGAAACAATAAGCTAAATGGTAGAACAGAAGATAAAACCGAGTGTTAGATTTGGAATCAAAACGAATGAATCATGAGAAACTGATAATAACACATTCGGAAGCTTTAACTTCTTCAGTACTTACTTGTTGCTGTTCAAAACTGAAATGAAAATATTTCTTCCTATAGTTAACCAAACGTTCGTTTTGTTTTGTTTAACGAACTTTTCGTCGGAACAAGTTTGTGAAACGACATACATATTAATATAACAAATATTGTTATTTCTCAGCTTTCGTCTTTAAACAAGCTTTATACGTGTAAAAGATAAAAATAAATCAAGCAATCTTATTGGTTAGATGCTTTCTAAATTGTCCAATGAAATAGAATCTTACATTTTTGTTTTGGTTTAATTTACGAGTTTCATGTTAAAACGAACTCGAGAGTTGATTACGTGCTAAAACCAAAATAGAATAAGTAAACCTGTTACTTACGATGTAGGTAATTTTTCAATTGTCCAATGACATGGAATCTTAACTGATAATGTTTTCCTCTGCTTTACTTTGACGCTGATTAATAAAACCGATCACAACAATACTTTGAGTTAGGAATTTTATTGTCCTGTTTTTTTTTCTTTACAAAATATATACGATTTTCACGATATTGAACTGAGTAGGCGAATAATACAAGACAACTGTGTACGAATTAGTAAATTAATTCCGATTTAAGGAGAAAAAGCCGAACTCAAAGTGAGCCGCGAAAAATATTTTTTGGGGGGATAACAAAATAACGAAGCTTACGCCTAAATTTTTGAACATAAGCTTAAGTTTTTTTAATTGAAATTTTGTCAAAATATAGTGCTACACTGCTAGGATTTCTTTCTTCATCCTATACTGTTTCTAGATACATTCTCGAATAATTTCTAATTAAAATTATCACGAAAATCACGAACTGTATCTGTTAGGTTTGATTATCCAGACCATCCTTTGATCAGCCCTTTATTTGTTTTTCAGTGCCCTTTTTCCTTACATGCAACGAATTGGTTTCTGATATCTTATATTTGATTTTACAACATTCCGAGCCATTTTCTCTTTTATCTATTGAAATAAAACGTCAGCTGATAAAAAGCTGACTTGCATGATAAAAAAACCCGATAAAAGCTGATGCGTGCAAAATGGAGTTAATGTCTGTGGAATTGCCTTATCTGAGAATATGTGCGACTTTCAGAATTCTTGTCTTTGTCAGTTGTTAAAATCATGAAAATTATTGCGTGGAAATGATGTTTTTCTTAATAAAAATATCGAGAACCTGTGTTTAATCAAAGTGGCCATGAGCCACTGAACTCGGAAAATTATGTTAAAGTTAATATTTGAAACACAAGCTGCCTTAATAACGTGATATCATTCTTATCTCTGTATGTGAAACACGCAGAACTCAAATTACGTTTTCAATTTATCAAAATCGTTCGAACATCTAAACAGATCTACAAATGAGAAACATTGCCACTAAAAGACTACTAAAACAAATCACTTGATGGGTAAATCGTGTCACGTCAACGTCAACAACCTCGGCGAGGAGCTATTTGCAGGGTTAAAAAACAGCAACCGGCACGCTCAATCCAGCACTTCAACACTTCGGTGAAAGTCAGTACTCAGAACTCACTTGAGCCTGCTGTGATAGTCAAATAACTCAGCGGCTCAATACAAACCCAGTTGATAAATGACTTTTTCCAAAAGAATTTCGTGCGCAGTGGATATAAGCACCGCTTGGAAGTCTAGAGGTCGTGGGTTCGACGCCTAGAAGGTTCCTTTTTTTCTTTTTTTTTCCCTTTACTTTTTTAACGCATGTATTTATATTTTTTTTGGTGGTTGAGTATTTCGATTTCGAACTCAAACAAGGTGTTTGTTTATTGAAGGATGAAATAAATAATGAAATGTAAGGCAGCTTCTCGCCATCGATTTTATACTGCTGGAACTTAGATTTCTCGAACCCTCGATTTCTCGAAAACCCCGATAACTCGAGCCAAAAGTCGTTTCCTTTGGATTTGTTTCACTGTAATTTTACCCCCGATATTTCGAACTTCCTGATTTCAAAAAACAATTTTCGTTTCGCGTGGAGAGTTCCACTGCAATCGCTGTATTATGCGCAATATATGCGCAAGCGTTATGCACTAGTTAGCGGATTTACAAAATGTTTAACAGGAAGCGAAGGAGCGAAGGAGTGAAATTAGCCTCCCACAGCTACAACTCGGAAATGGCTTTGAGCCATTTTCCGAGTTAAAAAGGATATAGATCAGAAGGGACTTCTGCAATGATGATCTTTCTCAGTCACAACTATTGCGGTCGAAGGTCATTTTGTTTTCTCGTTAAACTACGGACGAATTTTTTTCGAAACCTTCGAACACATTAAACTCGGTTAATATATCTAAATTGCCGCTTACCTTTCAAGTAACTCAACGCCTGAATTCTCTTGAAGAGGAAACAATAAGCTAAACAGTAGAAAAGAAGATAAAATCGAGTGTTAGATTTGCATCAAAACGAGTTAACCATAACTTTTAAAGAAACTATTAAAAACACAACGGGAAGTTTTAACTTGTTCAGTACTTACTAGCTTGTTGCTCTTCAAAACTGGAATGAAATATTTTTTCCTATTAATAGTTAACCAAACTTCCCGTTCCTTTTGTTTTGTTTTATGAACTTTAATTTTCGTCAGAACACGTTTGTGAAACGACATAAATATTAATATCATTTCTCTCTTTCATGTTTAAACAAGCTTTATATACATTTGTGTACGTGTAAAAGGTAAAAATAAATCAAGCAATCTTATTGGTTAGATGCTGTCTAAATTGTCCAATGAAATAAAATCTTTCATTTTTGTTTTGTTTTAATTTACGAGTTTAATTTCTCGTTAAAACGAAGACCAGAGATGATTAAGCAAAATAGAATAATGAACCTATTACTTGCTTGTAGGTAATTTTGTAACTCCAACGACATGAAATCTTATACATGATACATTTTCTTTGTTTTGCTTTGATGCTGATTAATAAAACCGATCACAACAATAATTTGAGTTAGAATTTTCTTGTACTTTACAAAAGATTTACAAATGATATTCGATTAATTTCACGATAATGAACTGAGTTGGCGAAGAATAAAATACAACTGTATAGCAAATAAATTTTGATACCTTTGACATTCTTGTTTGTGTCCTGAATCTCGCCTATATTCAAGCTAGACAGTAGTAGTCTTTTCAAATATTACTATAGCGCCTGGTGTTGACGGACTGTCTGTTACTGAAATAGTTGAGCTAAATGGTAGAGGTGTTATAAAGTTTTAGATATAACATCAAAATTAAACCGTATAATAATTCCATGCTTACACGTTCAGCTTTAATTGTACCGAACGTCACTTCTTGTCGCTGTTCAGAGTCAAGTAAAATATACTTTTCCCACTAAACTTTCCTCGTGTTTTCTCTGTTTATTTTAACGAGGTTCCCGTCAGAACACGTTTATGAATTATGAGATAGTACAAGCGGTTCTATTGGTCAGACCATTAACACGTTTGACCAATGACAATAATTCTTATATCATCAATTTTCTCTGTTTCCTTGTTTTTTTTTCTCTCTCGAAAAGTTACACGTTCAGAGCCACTTCCGGAGTATTTCGGTGGAGATCAGAAAATACTAATTAGAAGCAGTTTTGTTCATATCTGTAACTTGTATGACAACGAAAATAATTCAGTGCCGTAACTTACTTTTACAAACAAAATTTATCTATATAAAACAATCACACAGATGGGAACTTTGTGAAATCTTAAAATCAGAATTGTAACTTCAGAAAAAACATTAACAGGACAACGATGAAGATAAAGTGAACTCGAGAAAATTTAGTTTTTTTTCTTTATCCAACGTTTCTTTCTTTCGCATCAAGTGTTTTAAAACGAAATTTAATTTGACTCAACTGGCAATGCTAATCCCGCACTAATTCCTGTGCCAAAACCTAATAATAAATCTTCAGTTAGACATTACTACATCTATTTTTTTTTTTCACCGAGTCTAGAATTTTCCTACTTAATTTGAGCGATTCAGTCTCTTTCATTTGAACTTTGTTCTGCTGAAAGTATTTTAAGTTCATCCCGGTAATTCAACCGAAATTCATGCGATTGTTCGCTACCCGATGTAACTGTAAAACGATCGTCGAGAATATCAAGTTACATGACTTGTGATTTGGGACTTGTCCATGTTTTCCCATGCAGAAGATTAAAATAAATATAACTCATTTTCAAGTGATGTTACAACATTCCGAGCCATTTTCTTTTTATCTCTTGAAATAAAATGGCTACTGATGAAAACCTGAATTGGTTGATAAATAAAACCGATAAAAGCTGATGCCCGCAAAATGTAGTGAATCCTTATCTGAGATTTTGTGCAACATCATTCAGAGTTCTTTTCTTTCCGGCTCATTTGTTAAAATCATTGGGTGGAAATCATTTTTTCTTAATACAAAGTATCGAGAATTTGTTTAAAAAGCAGCGAAGATTTAGCTTATAGATCAGAAGGGACTTCTGCAAAATTATCTTTCTCAGTCTCAACTATTGCGGTCGAAGGACATTTTGTTTTGTTAATAAATTACCGACTATTTTTTTTTCGAAACCTTCCAACACATTAAACTCGGTTAATTTATCTAAATTGCTTACCTTTCAAGTAACTGGGTTGTCTCGAAGAGGAAACAATAAGCTAAACGGAAGAACAGAATATAAAAACGAGTGTTAGATTATTTAACACCAAAACGAGTGAAACTAATAACACAACTGGAAGCTTTAACTTCTTCAGTACTTACTTGTTGCCGTTCAAAACTGAAATTAAAATATTTCTTCCTATAGTTAACCAAACTTTCGTTTTGTTTTGTTTAATGAACTTCTCGTCGGAACAAGTTTGTGAAACGACATACATATTAAATTTTAATTTTCATTCCAACACGCATTACTATTCGCTAGAACTGGATTTGTCCAATGGGATGAAGCGTACCATTCTCAATTTTTTTGCCATGTTTTGTTTCCTCGCTGTAGTTGTTTCAATATGGTGAATTATGTCAGTTATATTGCTGAATAAACCAAACTGCAGTCTTGAGATTCAACCGCTATGAATGCTTTTTATTCTTTGTTAAGAAAATAAAATCTAGAAGTATTTTGTACGAGTTTTGTCAACAAGTGATTTATTAAATCAAAAATATCTCAGTATTTCAAAAATACAAAACATATATACACCCAGAAGTAATTAAGAAATAAATTAAATTAAATTATAAAAAAGAGGTTTCCGCTTTATGATAATTATTTCATATTATCATAACTTGGGCATAAACAGCCACCGGTTATCTGACTTCTAAAAACACAATGTTTCCTTATAAGTTTATTATAAATTGAATAACCTATTATTATGCATTAAAGATGAGTTTGAAACATGGTTTAAAAACTTGAATCTACACTATACGATGGTATACTTCTATATATCTCAGATACAATATTCCATTTTCTCAGAAGAAAATGTTTTAGTCTTTTTGAATGAAACTATCGTCAGAACTATATAGTTTGTGAAACAACATGCATACTCATGCAAAACGGTTTGTTTAGTCGCCAATTTGTCCAATGTAATGTAACCTTCATGATCATGCCTCATTTGCTATGTTGTCAATGAATTGGTACGAGTCACAATTGTGTTCCTTTATTTCTGAACGTGAATAAGCAATTCTGCACTAGCCAGCGAGAAAGTAAATAAAATGGCTGAAAGGTTTAAATTGTTACAAGAAAACGATAGACTGTTTAAATATTAAAAATGCTGTTGTATCTGTAACTTGTGTGAACCCAGCATGACTATTTGAGGCAATAACTAGGTAAATTGTTGATTTCAAGTGATCCCATCGAGTCATTTCTAAGAACGTCGATACGAGCAAGCGATATACGCATTCATCGTCTAGAAAATATAACTTAAGTCCTTAATTTCAATTGCGTCGCGTGTATTTCAAAACAGGGCTGAGAATATCAACTGATTCCGGGGTCTCTATTTGTTATATTTTCACAAATAATCATATTGTTTTGGAAGTAAAGTACAAGTTACCGTAGAATTCCGATAATAACGGGCCCCCCGAAAATAACGGCTACCCGAAAGTAACGTTAATTTTTTACCTTGCTATTAAACTCCCGAAAGTAACGGCCCCCCCGAAAGTAACGGCCCCCCCGATAATAGCGGCGGCCTTAAAAAATGACCACTCAAAAAATATATATATATTTTGTATTTAATGTAACATTTCAAGAGGTGCGGTATCAAAGTACATAATCATTTGTGATTTTATTTTAAGCTTAACCGAATCCTGTTTGAAACAGACATACGGATATAAAAACAGATCAAAGCTGTATGTGTCATCACAGTAATTAGTTGTCATATAATACGAACAATATTTTCGACGTATAGTATACGAACATTTGGGCCTTTTTTGTTACAGTTTACTTTGTTTACATGGATAATGAATAACCAGCATGCAACCTGAATGACCTTTTTTATGTCTGTTATGCGTCCTCTTTGTGTAAAACCACTGCTGAATTACAAACGTTTTCTAAGCATCCGAAAGTAACGGCTACCCGAAAATAACGGCTACCCGAAAGTAACGGCCCCTTTGGCCTGCTAAATCCGAAAATAACGGGGGCCGTTATTATCGGAATTCTACGGTAGTCTCAATGCTTATAAAAATAGTTTCTGCTTTCTCTTTTGAATCTCAACTGTCACAATAGTCTAGTAATGCTATAACAGTTTTTGGATGGTTTTACGCAAGGTATTTTAATACTTTCAAGTCTGCCAGCTGCGTCATTCGATCGTGAATGTTTGAGTTCAGCGTGACTGAGTTGGATTACCGATTTTGATAAAGTGAAAAAGAAAATAACATACCCTGTCTTAAGCTTAAGGTCACTATCAAATTTGTGGAGCTACCATAGTATAAGTTATTTTTGCCGCTGTACAAAATCATTTTGGTAAAATCGCAAATGGCATCAATCAAAACTTTTACAGGAAAGTGCCATAAAGATTCATCAAACAAACTAAGCTTCGTATAATTATGCAAAATTTGGAGCTATTTTTGTTCTTGACACTCGGAATAAAACATGAATATAAATTGTTGAAAATATTGAGAATTAGTCACGTTTTTGGCGGGAATTCAACAACTACACTGTTGTGCACTCAAAAAGGTCTTATGCCAGAAAAAATGTGTCTCAAGTACCGGTCATTTTGCTTAGTTTTCATTTAAACCACGTCTTGCAAATTATTTTACGAATTCTAATAATTATAAATCACTTACCTTTCAAAATAACAGCGCCTCAGGCTTGTTTGTGCGGAAACAAAAAGCTACACAGTAGAAAAGACGAGATTAATCGATTGTTAGATTTAACTACATTTAAAACGAGTGAAGAACTCAAACATTTTAATAACACCGCCTGAGTTCAAGCATTCACCTGCGACTTCTCTAATATACTTACTTTTGTTCTTCAAAAACTGAAGTGAAAATATATTTTCATAGATAACTGAACTTGGTTGATGAGCTTCTCGTCAGGACAAGTTTGTGTAAAGTGAAACAATAAACATATTAAAAACGATCAGTTCTCATTCTAACACGCAATGCTATTCGCTAACGATCTGTTCTGAGTCGTCTGTCCAATAAGGTGAGTTGTTCCATTCTTGATTCGTTTGCCACATTATTCATTGTGGTTTCCTGTGGTATAATTGTATCAATGTTATTCAGCCTGATTAATACAACCAAAGCGACTGCAAACTATATAATGTATTGCGGCAGCTCCTGAAACACTTTGTTGGTGGCCTGCCTTTTAATTTCGCCTGTTATTTCACACCATGTGAAAACTGTCTGCTTTCGCAGGCTACGTTTTGGATGAGTTTCGTTCATAGATAGATACTTTCTCAGTATTCTTTACAAAACAAAACACGAATACTTCTGGAAGTTAATAATTTCAGCCCTAAACCACCAGAACACCTTAAATTATTTGATTTTATTGAACTATAATAATCAATAATCAACTTTATTTGGTGAGGGTGACACATAACAGTATATCAACTGACGAGCTAGTGGCCTGAACTGACCAGTGAGTTTCAAAATATCGGCTGTATATACAGTGGAATTTTGGAGGTTAGAGAAATCGGGATTCCACTGTACATGTAAATTTGAACATCCAACTCGATCGTTACCGTCCGTTTTTGAAAACAAAATAAAACGGTCGTTTTTCTTTATCGGCCTTTTCTCTTTAATGACGATTCTCGCAATTAAGGCGCTGTAAGTAATTTCAGTTTGTGCGCCGCTAAATAAAACTCAGATGTTTTCATTCATGGCAGTCATTAAGTCAACCTTTTGATCGTTTATAATTAAGTTCTGGATGACTGAGTTTGTTTGACAATAAGTGGTGGAAGTAGACAGTAAACAGACTTTGTTTGCTTACTTTCATTCGATAAATTGACAGAGCAATGGAGAGTACAGAATCGTTTTTATTTCAAACAGAGGGAGCAAACGAAGCTACAATGCTCAGTGTCAAAAGTCTTGGGACACTTCAACATTTCGCCTACAAATGGTCTTTGTCTTTCGGCATCCCCCTCCTCACCCCCAATACAATGTTGAATTTTATCCACCCAACCTTGCGACAATATTTCAACATTGTTGTGGGGGAGGGGGACTTGGAAAATTGAATAATGACTTCTCACTGCACTTCAAAAAACTTTACAACTGAGTGGTATTTTGTTACATGTCCCAAGGACTTTTGACACGCATTGTAGGCTGAGGCAGATAACACAAGCCGAGGCCTTGAAAATAATTTGTAATAATCATGTGAAAACCGAATCCATTAATTTTTTTTTTACCCACTTAAAACACTACTTCATCATTTTGGGGTAAACTCTGGAGCATTTTGTAGCTCTTTCTTGCAAAATCTTATTATAATAATGGAGTGGGCAGCATGTAACGCGCGTGCGTGACGCGTAACACCCACTTCAGGCACAGCGGGTCGCTTCTTCATGTGTGACGAATTACTGTTTTTAAATGTATAGGATACAAACGACATCTCAAGAAACCGAAATCGAGAAAAGAGGTGAATTATTCCTCGACAGGGAAGAAGAAAACTTTAACACCAATAAGATGTTTCATTTCATTTTGTGACAATTAGATCTTCAAAAAATGTCCCTAAAATAAATATTTCATTTATGTTTTAGTTTCATTTAAACCCATAGGGAAACAAACATGTTATCACCTAACAGCCTTGACACTGGGTATGTATAATTATAAAATTGTCAAAAGATCTGGATAGAAACAGACTACGTACAATTGTAATAAATACGGCGACATCGAAATATGTATTGTAAATTAAAAAATTTAAAATAAAAGGGGAAAAAAATAAACTTTTAAGTATCATAAACGGTATAGCACATGTAACTCGGGCTTCTTAAAATCAGTATAAAATTGAAAATAAAAGGGGAAAAAAAGAACTGTTCTGACTGTGAAAAAGTGTCATAAACTTTACAGCACACGCAATTCGGACTGGGTAGTGAAGTTAACACTGGGTATGAGTTTTGCTACCAAAATAAGTGGACTTTGGCATCAAAACATAAAACAAGACAACTATTTGATAATGTTCCTGGACTTTATTGCTCAGCTGATACAGAAGTTTCAAATCTGTTGATACGAACGCTTCTAAAAACAGCAGTGCAGCTTTTTCTATCTTTTCTATATATTCTAAACTTCTTCTAAAAAGTCCAGTGGATCACGTGTGACGTGTTTACTGCTGAGCTTTTGGCACTTCTTCAATGAAGATCCGGGACATTGAATGCCAGCCTGTAGCTGCGTCAGCAATCTTGTGGCCAGTGGTACACTTTCCAACCCAGAATCCCACTCGCACCTTTCCCTTGTGAATGTTGTTACAGTGACCTTCAATATGGCGGTGCAGGTGAGGATTGTGATTCTTGCCAGTTAGCATGTAGAACGCACCGTCAATGGGTCCAGGAGAGCTGCACTCGGCGCCATTGAAGGTGAAATACCAACGGCTACAGCAGTCGTCACATCCATAAAACCTGAGGTTACCAGCAAAGTAAACATGGAGGGAAGTGTCTGTGAAGTTCTTCATGAATTCACAGTTCTATGAAGGAAATTATCGGTCGTTATTCAGTGGTGATCGATAATAATTGTCGGTAGGGAAGGGAGAAGGAACAAGTTCAAATAAATGATGAATGGTTCGCAAATTTAATGAAACTAAGGAAAGAGGTTGGGAGTGTTACGTTTAATAAATGATCTCGTATTTGATTACACCGATACTCTGCAATTGTAGTATAATAACGAAGAACTATTCGTATTTCCAAGAGACAAATTAGCCTGCGAATACAGCAGCCTTTTTTTAATGGGAGAACCTTATAAAATACGCGGTACGCCCGTGTGGTTATCATGTTTAGGTAGCTTACATTGTGTCGCTGTGTTGTTGCCATATTAATCAGATGCTATATATAGTGTTGAGCAACAAACTGGCGTAAAACACCTACCTGGATCACACCAGAGTCTTTGCCATCATACTTTTTCCACGTGCATTCTTTCCAGTTCATGTGCGAGGAAAGCTGAGGCGTTCCTGTAGTTCCACTCTCTCCTTTCTCCCCTCTATCTCCTTTTTGGCCGGCGGGGCCCTGGGAACCAGGTTCTCCCTTTGCTCCTTTCTTTCCTTCAGCACCAGATGGTCCCTGGGGTCCAGTCTTTCCCGGGCTGCCCTGGTCTCCTTTGGTTCCGTCACGCCCGTCACGGCCAGGTGCCCCAGGGGAACCCGGCATGCCATGTATGCCGGGAAGACCATTTGTCCCTGGTTGTCCACCGTAACATAACGAGACCTGTCAATGAAATGACAATGGAGTAAATTTGAGAAAATCATCGTAGTTCAAGCAACAATATAAAGGTTACAGGAAGTTCAATGTCTTTATGTCAGATAATCAAGTTTGTAAATTTAGCATCAAATGACCTAGGCGTGTTTAGAAGCGACAATATTATCTGAATAATAAAATTATTGCTGGGTATATGGTATTTTTACGCTGAAATATCGGTACTTGGTATATTTTGGAGATAGTGACAGTTTAAAATCCCCTTCATTTATCCTTGATCTAGAGCAGATGTTCTATTTTGTATACCACTCCTGCCCCCCTCCCAGCCGACCCTGATTATTTCAGTGATTATTTTCATGTGATGACTAATGATCATTCCACAAACTATCTTGTTAAGAGATAGTTAGAATAAGGGCACAGAAAACAACAACAACAACAACAACAACAACAACAACAACAGCAACAACAAAGACTAGCAGATAACATAAGGAGGTAGAAATTGAATATCATTGATGATATCTTTGTAATGTATTCTTTGTATTTAAAAAAAGTTAAGACAGGAAAAAAAGGAAAAAAAGAAATAGAAGAATCAATGAGTGTACTGACCATTGTGTGATAAATTTGACAGTTTCTTTCTTGGTTTAATTTTTTACATTTATTCGTCACAGACGATAGAGGCGGCTGCTGTTAAAAACTCAATAAACTCACTTTGTTGTCACTTGGTTTGCTGCTGCTGTTGACCGTGGCAGAGCACAAGGTGATCAGCGGTAACATCAGTACAAGTAACATGATCTGCGAACTTTCCTTACGAGATTTGCCCATCGGTAACATTCTAGTCTGTGGATATAAATAACACAGCAATGTAAGAAATGGTCAATGTTACTTACAGAACAGATTACACGTTACATTTGTGTGATTGGGGTCTCTTGCTATTCGATGGATTTGCTGTTATTGTAATATTTTTCTGCTCTCAGTTGGACTGGTTTAGCAAAAAAGATTAGTTAGGCAGTGTAATTACTGGGCTAAAATGTTTTAACGCTGGAAGCATCGGACCTGAAATTGGCGGCTGATCCGCTATATAGTTAACGATAGCAAAACAGAACTGTGACTAGTGATGCCATTGACATTAATATTCTGGTACATATAGCACTGAACGGAAAGAAATACTGTGACTCCCGCTTTGGTGAACAGTAAATAAGATGGACATTTGTGTTAGCAAAGAGCGGGCCTTAATTTGTGCGTTCCTCTCCAATGACCAAGAATAAAGTATCAAATTCTCGTGCGCCTGCCTTCAAAGTTTGAAAATCTACTTGAAACATTATCAGAAAAGTCATCCTCGGAGTCCCAGGTGCAGTTAGTCGGGCGAGACGATGTTAATCCGGCAAATGCGCCGGGAAGTTTGCAACGATTAGCAGTGAGAAATAAATAAATTGTGTTTCATTACATCTTTCGTCAAATAAAATTATTCCCATTACAGTTTAGTAAGCGTAGTCGAAACTGTTCCTACCTTCTTACTGTGGCTGTAATCAACTGAATGAAAATGATACCCCTGTCAGTATATCAGAACTTTAATCTCTTATGTTGACCGCGAAGTTTCACGTTATTAATACAGGACAAAACACGTTTACTAGCTGATAACGTGCAAAGTGTCGAAATACGTCGAGCACTCTGATTGGTGGGATCATTTCTAAATTACCCAATGACAAGGAATCTCATATTTTCATTTGTGAGTTTCGCGTTAAAACAGGTTCGAGAGCTGATTACAAGTCAACAACCGAAATAGCTCATTTGTTCCTATGCAAAGGCGAAGAGTCAATCTACTCCACTTTTTGGGTTACAGAATAAAACTGTTCATAGTCAAATTATTCAAAGACGCATACAGTTACATTGATCAAAATTTAACGGTGTAATGTTTTCCATGTCTTTGGTGAATAGCGATCTGAAAACGTGACCATAGTTTCCTTTACAGAGAACCCTTACAGAGATATTAAACTAAAAACTGAGCTTTCGCTGATGTTGTGGCAAAATTATGACCAATTTTGACACTTAAATGTTGCTGAAAACCAGCATGATTCGATGATTTTCAAAGTAATTTGTTTCAAATTCAGTCGTAGTTTTAGACAGGAAAACTTTTTTATATTTCTTTTTTCAAAACTCGTGTATTCTTTTAAAACGGACACTTGAACCTGCATTTAACTCAGGTAACATATGTATATCATTTACCTTTAAAGTATATCTGCGCTTGAGTTTGTCCAAACGAAACAAAATCCTGAACCGTGTATAAGAGAAAATGAGTGTTAGATTTCAGCACCAAAAAAATAAAATATTTCCAACAATTAAATTCAATTTTCATGCTTATACACCGTCAGCTTGTGCAGTCTTCTCTTCTCGCTGTGAAAGTTAATTGAAGTTAATTTTTTATCAGTTTACCTCACTTTTCTATTATTTGTTTAACGAGTTTCTCGTCAGAACAAGTTTGTGCAACAGCGTAAAGATAAGACGAGCAGTTCTATTTGTTGTATGGTTAGAAATTGACCAGTGACAAGCAGTCTTACATTTTTATCGATTTGTTCTTTTGTTCTTATGTTTTGAAGAGTGGCACATTGGAAAACAACAGTTCGCAGTTAAATGTTCGAAGAGTATTGATGGTCATGAACTTAATTTCTGAATATTATTTATCCCTGTAATCCTGACAGTCAATGAAGTCGGTACCAAATACTGCGCCTGCCAGTAAATTTTGAAAATCTACTTGAAAATCTTATCATCGGAGATCCAAGGGGAGAGCAGAGTCGGAGCGAGGCGAAGTTAATCGGGCAAAATCGGCCTGACTGTCTACAACGATTAGCTGAGAAATAAATAAATTTGTTTCCTTGAATCTTTCGTCGAATAAACAAAAAAAGAAAAATTATTCCCTTTACAATTTAGTAAACGTAGTCGAAAAAGGTCCTACCTTCTTACTATGGCTGTAATCATCAGAATTAAAATGATACTCCTATCAGTATATCAGAACGTTTTATCTATTTTTGTTGACCGCGAAGTTTCACGTTAAAACAGGACAAAACACGTTTCCTAGCTGATGACGTGCAAAGTGTTGAAATATGCAGAGCACTCCAATTGGTGAGATCATTTCTAAATTGCCCAATGGCAGGGAATCTTACTATTTTATTTGCTTTAATAAACTTAGTTTTTAAAATGAGTTTAACGTTAAAACAGGTTCGAGAGCTGATTACAAGTCAATAACCGAAATAACTCATTTGTTCCTGTGCAAAGGCGAAGAGTCAATTTACTCCACTGTTTGGGTTACAGAATAAAACTGTTCATAGTCAAATTGTTCAAAGACGCATACAGTTACATTGATCAAAATTTATCGGTATTAAATATTTTCCATGTCTTTGGTGAATAGCGATCTAAAGACGTAACCATAGTTTCCTTTACAGATAACCCTTACAGAGAGATTGAACTAAAAACTGAGCTTTCGCTAATGTTGTGGCAAAATTGTGACCAATTTTGATACTTAAATGTGACTGAAAACCAGCATTATTCGACAAATAAATTGAAACCAGCATTAAGGACCACGCGTCGATTAATGAACACAAAAATGGGAAGGTTATATATAATTATGTGCGTTTTCAAAGTATTTTGTTTCAAATTCGTGTTTTAAGCGACCAGGACGTTAATCTTTTCTCCGAAAACTCGTGTATTCTTCTAAAAGACACTTTAACCGACATTAAACTCATGTAACATAACGTGTGTAGAGCATTTACCTTAGTTTGTCCAAACGAAACAACTGAAATCCTAAACCGTGTATAAGAGAAAATCAGTGTTAGATTTAACACGAAAACGAGAAATTATTTCAAAAAAATAATTCAAATTTCATGCTTACACTAGTATTGTCAGTTTGTGAAGTATAATCCTCTCGCTGTTCACAGATAATTGAAGTCAATTTTTCCCAGTTTACCTCACTTTTGTATTCTTTGATTAACAAGTTTCTCGTCAGAACAAGTTTGTGCACCACCGTACAGATAAGACGAGCAGTCCTATTGGTCGTATAGTTACAAATTGACCAATGACAAGAAGTCTTACATTTTTATCAATTGTTCTTTTGTTTTGAAAAGTGACACATTGAAAAACACTTCAGAGTTAAACGTTCGAGCGGTATTGATGGTCAGAACATCTCGCAATTATCCCAAAAAATAACCTAATATAATTAATCGAATTTTCTGAATGCTATTTCTCCCTATAGCACGGTCACACATACAGAATTAAGCCAAAATTGTACCAGAAAAAATGTTAATATAGAATGTAAGATACCCAAATGATGACGCTTATTGTAACTCGTCGAGATAAGCAGATTTAATCAGAATATTGGTAGTAGGTTTTCTCATTTCAATGGAAGCCATGAATAATACAACTGAATTACGCGTTGACGTGGAATGAAACTCTATTATAACCGAAAGCAATACGTTCTTTACGTTTGAAAAAATATAAAGTGACATGTTAGCAAATAAAATGCGAGTTCTGTACGATTGAATTCGCACCTTTACAAAAAGCATATATGCATCACCGTTTATCTGCTGTTAGATTCAAATCATTATACGACTTTTGTAACCATTTCTTCTGTTTTTCCTTAAATTACAGGATTTATGTCCCATTTTGAAATTACTGAAACCCTGAGTGGAGTAATAAAACCGTATTTTGGAAGCATACACAAGCTGATGGGCGCAACATGGACTACTACCTGTGAAATTGGCTTAGGTGAGTTTTTGTGTGTTCTGACTAGCTTAAAGCTAAGTTTTTTTTTTCAAAAATGATATTTTAGCAAGACATGCACATGTAGTTAATTGAATCGTTTACCTTCGATTAGTAACTCAGTGCCTTCCTCGTCTGAATGGGAGAGCAGAAAGCTAAATGGGGTAGAAGAGGAAAACAGTGTTAGATTTAACATCAAAACGAGCAAAATAATCAAAACACCTGCGAGCTTACATCTTCAACTTGTACAATCCTCTCTCGTCGTTGTTCAGAACTGAAGTAAAATTATATTTTTCTTAGTGAAGCAACTTTTTGCTTTGTTTATTGATGTGAGGTTCTCGTCAGAACAAGTTTGTGAAACAACTGACATACATATCAAATTTTTATGTTCAATATAACACGCCATGCTATTCGCTAGAACTGTTTGCTTACTCTGCGATTGGTCCAATGGAATGACATCTTTCATTTCTGCAATAATAGTCAGTCTTTTCTACACAAATTAGTGCCAGTCATATTTTGTTCTTTCTTTCAATGCAATTCTGCACTAGTTTTTATTTTTTATTTTTTCAAACTCAGCCGAAAATAAAATTGCTGTGAAGTTCAGTGGCAAGAGATAAGTGCTTGGTTTCCTCCCTAGAAAACAACAACAGCTTTTAGACTATTTCGTTCGTTGTTGGCATGATTAAAAAGAGTCCAAGCCTGTGAAAAGTATTTTCATTCTGTTTACCTGCCTTATTTACATGTAAATGGAATATTATTTATCTGTGGGGATCATATGTTGGATAAAATTGTAGAAAGAGGTTCTCAAATGAGCGAAATCTGCGCGAACCCCTGATATTAATTAAAGCTAATTTGTTGTAGTTACAAAGATTGCCGAGTCTGGAGCTAGTATCTTCCTCTTTTATGGTGTTCATGAACATTGTTCATCACTAACGTTTGGTTTAAAAGTAAGATGTTCACGGAATAATCAAGTTTCCTTTACAAAAAATTTATAATGATTTCTACCAAAAATCTAGCTTAATAAAAACTTAGGACACCAACTTGGAACATGGGTTCATTTGGTTATGCAGGCGCAATTTTTGCTGTTGAATAAACGTTGTACTGAATACTAGCCTGCGAGGAAGCTCTCTTGGGGCTCGCAGACTCGGTAAATACGTACGCAAATGACAAATTGTATTGGCAAATGGCAATTTTACTGAATACCTTTAGCTTTTTGTAATGTTGAAAATACACACACTGGTTGATAAATTTATTTCCCGAAACTGTTTTTCTGCCTACTAATGAATGTATCTGAGTTTTACAAATGTTGGTTTCGAGGAAGGGCCTTTTTAGCGGAAGATCGAGTTGTATTCTATTTCAGTTAATACATCTATAAATCATTTACCTTTGAAGTAACTCAGCGACTTGGTTGTCTGAATGGAAACAGAAAGCTAAACGGCAGAAGAGAAACAAATAAGCGTTACATTTAACATCTAAACTAAAAAAAGAATTCAATAAGGTAATAAAAGAACTGCTGCTTACATCGCTCACTTCTCCAAGCTAAATCCTCAGCTAGTTTTATTTTTTCGGTTTCTTACTTTCTCAGTTTGTTTAGTGAGGTTCTCGTCAGAACAAGTTTGTGAAACAACATATAAATATTAAACATCTTATTTTCTTTCTAACAAGCAATTCTATTGGTTATCTATATACAGAACGGTTTGTTTAGTCGTCGATTTGTCCAATAGGATGCAGCCTTTCATTCTTGTCACGTTTGTCACGTCGTGCCATTACTGACATTATGCAAATTTCCGAATTCGGCAGAATTATTACCTGCTGCAGAATGATGAGAAATTATCGTGTTCTTGTTTTCTAAATAATAAATTTACATGCTTCCCAAAATCTGAGCCCAACACTGTAACAATGAGATAAATTTTCGTTTACAAATGATTCCATCCCTCATTATTTCTAACAGTACAAAATATCAGTCTAGATTTAGAGTTTTCCCGTTATTGTCATAGCTTGAGCCCTAAACGGCGTGAAAAAATTATTGGGGATATAATTGCATTATTTGAAAACAGGCCTGGGTATAACAATTTGTATGTATACTAAGACAGTCACTTTTTTAAAATGCCAAAATGGAAATAACCTACTTTTGGAAGCAAAATAAAACTTTTGTTTTGCTTTGCAAATAATTTGTTTTTTTCTTTTTTCCTCAAAGATAAATTTCAAGTTTCGTGGTAAGCAGACAAATCTCGCCATCTAAAACCTAAAACCTTATTAATAAGTGTTTTCACTCGTGACAGCCATTAACATTTCTTCAATCGTGAATATTTGGGTTTCAGTGGTGTTTGTTTTGTTTGACACGAGCGCAAATAGAAAACAGACACTGTACACGAATTCTATATCTCACGTGACAAAGCCAAGTTCTGCAGAGAGTACAAAACTCTATAAATAGTTGGGTTCCATGAAAGAAAACGAAATCACACCTAGTTACAAACTTTAATTACGAAGATGGCTCCATTTAAAAGCGAAATAATCAAGTTAACAAAATGACAAAGCTGGTCAACATCTTCCCTTTGTCGATTTGAATACCTAATGTCTATACCGAGAACATAACAATTCAGCTTAGAATCGATTAGAAAATTCGTCCCTTCTTCCACAAACAAATAATATTATGTATAGTGAGATGGCTCACTTTCTTTATTATAAAGAAAGTGACCAATCCTTATAAGGCTTTCATAGTGATCAGTATCCGCACCAACTGCTGTGATCGATTTTGAGTATTCCTTTATCTACTGTCGATGATAATTTTTTTCTGTTATTGCGTGACAAAGTTTAATTTTCTACAGTATTTCTGCCGGTTTAATTTGGCATTTCAATGGTATTGTGACACACTAACCAACCAGGACCAAAACAACCAGGATTATAAAACGCAATAGCCGGAAAACACAAATTTATCCTCAAATGTCATAGAAAGTGACTTAAGTCAGTAGGAATTCGCCAAACGACAGCTAAGGGGACAAAATTAAAATAATCTAAAATCGGAATGTACCAGACCAACAGTGTATGACCATGTTCAAGTTGAATAAAAGGACCGTTAAAAGCAATCATCCAATAAGTTTGGATATGAAAAAATTGGAGTAGTTGACTGAAAAGAAACCGGAAATTCGATTCATTACATCGTTCTATTTGTACTCATGGAAAATTTGTATACGAATCATTTAAACAGGCGCTCGCTTAGCTATTTAATATTTACTGACCCGAAAAGAAATAGAAGATCCCTATAGAACTAGACTGAAAAATCAAGAGAACGATCGTACCTGTAAATGCCCTCTGTAGTCTTGTGTTAATTGATAAGGATACATCGATGCGGTTGGAAATTTTTCTTTCATATTAGTTTATGGCTCTAGGTTCTTGTTCCTTCCAGTTCGTTATTGACCATATATCCATCATTAACTCAGTGACACTTCTGACAAAATCGTTTACGATAGTTCTTCTCTATATCCAATGAACGAGCTGACTTTTTTTTTGTTTGTTTACTAAACTTCAAAACGTCAAGTTAAATTATAATTTGAAATCGAGACTGATTAGTGTAACAATGATCAACAGTGAAGATTTACAATAACCAATTTCTTATCCTCTAATTATTCCGTTTCAACTCAGGGCTTAAAATTAAACAAACAATGAACACTGTTTGAGATCATCGCAGAGCATTGCATGTTAACGCGGAGGTCATGGGTTCAAATCCCATTGAGGTTGAAACCCTATTTTTGTTTCAGTTTTCAGGCTGCAATTGCGCAACTACGAGAATCATTTCTTCACTTTACACTCTATCTGCAGTTCATATGATTCATTCATATTAACCACTTCATGTATCACTGTTTGAAATGTATACTAAATGAAAAATGGGCCACCCTGCTTAAATAAAGATTTACCACTACCAAAATCAGATCTAGTTTTTGCCATTTAGTTTAATGTTTTATCAAAACAGCTACAACTGGCGTCACAATTAGTTGGGACACTTCTCTTCAGGTCATAATACATGTATCCTTGTTTGAATCTCTCCCTCCCTCCTAAATGTTGAGTAATAAACTTTGTGGTACGGTGTCTCAAGTTGTTCATATCAACATTGAAGGAGGGAGCGAAGAAAGCGTTCCATCAATTGTGACGCGGATTGTAGAATGATAGAAAAAGTTATAAAAACAAGTCCCATGGACTATGTACAGCTTCATACATCTTGTGTCGACTGTATCGTATTATGACTAGTTATGTCAGTCATTGCATTGTCCATATAATAAGTACCAAAATTCGGAGAATGAAGCTGAATATATTAATCGTACAGATCGTATACTGTGTAAGCGGTATCCATGAATGAAATCACCACGTTTCAGAAGGAAAACAAAAGCTTAGGGATCAGGGTTAACTGACAATAATAACAGGAAGTGTGATCTCGACTCGCGCGAATGCGTTTACTCGCACAAAGAGTTCAGTTTACACGCGTGACAACTGAAAAGCGGCAAGTACTTCCACGCGTGGCGTCAACGGCTTATTAAGTCAATATTTTGATGGTTGAGTTATAAGTAAGGGAGTTTGTTCAACTCAAGTGCAAATAGAACTTGAAGACAAGTCCTTGTTTTTCTATTTGCCGGATAAAAGTCAATCGAGAAACAAAACTGCAAAAACAAAATGAAATAATAAAAAAAAAATTAAATTGATTTAAAATAAAAGTAAAAATCCAAGATTAAAAGTTATACATGCTTATGGCAGCTCTAGGCTACCATACACTACTAAAATTATTACTTAAAAAAAAGAAGAAAATACTTAATTTTTTGGCGCCAAATTGCGTCAATGAAATGTCATTTTATATCACTGTCTTTATATAGTGTTGTGTTCTGACATTCCCTATCCTTTAATAATTTTTCACTTTTTACAAAGCGCGCTTAGATACACCTGTCAGCAATGTTGTACAATTGAATTAGCAGAGAAGAGGCAAGGGTTATATTAGCATCTATAAATTTGTCGAGAAAGATTATTTAAAGCGGATGTCACGAACTCTTACTAATAGTTATGTTGAACAACTGAATTACTGGAGAAGAGACAAGAGTTGGGTTCAAATTAATTAATACATTTTCAAAATTTAGAAACATTTTTTTTTATTGGAAAGAAATGATGGTATATAGTAAAAACCCGCGTATAGAACCTAGTGGATTAAGAACCTACAAGCTGAAATATGGCAATGAAACACCTAATATGTATAAACCTGTTTCAGCCTGATATTTGAAATAGGTTCTTACTTGGAACATGTCCGTTAAAGTGACAAAACGGAGCTGTTGTTGAATTCAAATAATAAAATCACAGGACCTATCTAGAACTGGAACTATATTTTTTAAGAATGAAGTATGAAATAAAAGCAAGGGGCCACACCCATATTAAGTTACTTTTCTGACAAGAAACAAGCAGTGTTACCCCTGAAAAAAATTTTAAAGCTATTTCAAGAGAGGCTATTGCTACACAGCCTGATTTCGCACTCAGATGTATAAAAACATTTTTGACTTGGAAAAATGTAGGTGAAAGGTTAGTCAGAAATATGAGAAAGATGTTATTGTTACTTCGCGCCTTTAAATACAATGCACTTGAAAATTACCGAGATTGTAGTACATGATGAACAGATCCAAAGATTAAAAAAATACATCGGCTATAGTTTTTGTGTGGGTTTACACAAGGTGTAATCCCACATTTAGCCATGAGCTGAGTTATTTGTGTATTTGTGGGTTTGTTTGCTGGTAGTTTACGAGAGTTGCGCCAGCCACGTTTTGTTTTAAGCCTGACTGAAACGAGACATCTAAGATATTTTCGTTGGTTTGGTATGTGACATTGTTAGCCTGAAACACATAATCTAATGTTCGAAACATTTTGAAACCGATTTCGCGATTTTACCTGGAGGTAATTTGATTTGATCCGATCATTTTTAGTCGAAGAGATAAATCTACTTTCCTTGGCCACAGATAGTTCCCCACCCTCCATAAAAACGCCTCCTTTTATTGTTCAATTATCCTAAGATACAGTATATCAGTCTCCTGAAGGATTTTAAATACACAATATCCACCACTTTGCCATTTTGATTGTTCGTCCATAAAGGGTGATTTTAGGGTAGCCTAGACAACAATTATACTGAACTCGCGGTGTGTGGGGAGGAGAGCGGAAGGGTAATTTAGCTTTTAAAATGTGCGAATTTTAACTTCTTTCACTGAGGCTAAAAATAAGAAAATGGCGCTTCAAACAGGGCAAGAGTGAGGGAAATTCGTTTTAAGACATTTCGTGGATCAAAATAGTTTTCTAAATTAGATTTTGGTGTGATCAGAGTGAAATTTATTGCAGGGAATATTCCTCAATAAAATCAAGAAAGATTTTTTTTGTTAATACGCCTTTATGTAAACTGCACTCATTAATTTTCAGTGCGCTTATGACAGAAACAAGACAACTATTTGATAATGTTCCTGGACTTTATTGCTCAGCTGATACAGAAGTTTCAAATCTGTTGATACGAACGCTTCTAAAAACTGCAGTGCAGCTTTTCTATTTTTCTATACTGTATTCTAATGTTCCTCTAGAAAACCCAGTTGATCACGTGTAACGACTGTTTACTGCTGAGCTTTTGGCACCTCTTCAATGAAGATCCGGGACATTGAATGCCAGCCTGTATACGCGTCAGCAATCTTCTGGCCAGTGCACTTTCCAACCCAGAATCCCACTCGCACCTTTCCCTTGTGAATGTTGTTGCAGTGACCTTCAATATGGCGGTGACGGTGAGGATTGTGATTCTTGCCGATTGCCATGTAGTACGCACCGTCAATAGGTCCAGGAGAGCTGCACTCGGCGCCATTGAAGGTTAAATACCAGCGGCTGCAGCAGTCGTCACATCCATAAATCCTGAGGTTACCAGCAAAGTAAACATGGAGGGAAGTGTCTGTGAAGTTCTTCATGAATTCACAGTTCTATGAAGATAATAATCATTCATAATTAATCTGGTGCTTGATAGTAATTATCGGTAAGGAAGGGAGAAGGAACAAGTTCAATGAAATGATGAATGGCTCGCAAATTTAATGAAACTAACGAAAGTCAGTTTGTAATAATCTGTCGGAATATTAATATGATCTCAATGAATATATGGAACATTGAAAATGAAAATAAGGTGTTGTAAGTGTTTTCAATTACATCGATACTCTTTACAACTGCAGTATGGTGGCGAGGAATATCCTTCTCTATTTCCTAGAAACAAATAGGAGAACCTTGTCAAATACACTGTACAACGTCTGGTTATCATGGTAAATATCAGGACGAAGCTATACATTGTGCCGCCGTGTTGGTACTACACACTGTATTAATCAGATGCTATATGTAGCCGGTTGAGTTACAATACTGACGTAAATCACCTACCTGGATCACACCAGAGTCTTTGCCATCACCCCTTTTCCACGTGCATTCTTTCCAGTTCATGTGCGAGGAAAGCTGAGGCGTTCCTGTAGCTCCACTCTCTCCTTTCTCCCCCCGCTCTCCTTTTTGGCCGGCGGGACCCTGGACACCAGGTTCTCCCTTTGCTCCTTTCTTTCCTTCAGCACCTTGTGGTCCCTGGGGTCCAGTCTTTCCCGGGCTGCCCTGGTCTCCTTTGGTTCCGTCACGCCCGTCACGGCCAGGTGCCCCAGGGAACCCGGCATGCCATGTATGCCGGGAAGACCATTTGTCCCTGGTTGTCCACCGTAATATAATGAGACCTGTCAATGAAATGACAATGGAATAAATGTTAGAAAATCATCGTAACTTCAAGTAATAATAAGGTTACAGGACGTTACTACCACTCCTTTCCTCCTCACCCCCCCCCCCCCCCCCCCCCCCAACACAGTAGATTACAAAAGATAGGTAGAATGAGGGCACTGGAAAGAAAAACAAGAAAACAGAGAATAGGGTATAACATAAGGCGGCGGAAAATTAATATCACCTTGATCGGGTCTTTGTAATCTTAGACAGAACATCAATTGAGTAGATTCAAAAGCAGCTTCTTAAATCAGATAGGAAAAGGACGACTAGAACAAAGAAATGGCAGAACCAATGAGTGATCTGGGCATTGCGAGATAAATTTGGCAGTTGCTTTCTTTGTGCATAGTAATTTATAGATATATGTTAGGAGTATGTTATGGATTTTGTTTAAAATTTGCTTTTACTGATCTCAAACGACAGAGGCGGCTACTGTTGAGAAAAACACTGTACAATGAACTCACTTTGTTGTCACTTGGTTTGCTGCTGCTGTTGACCGTGGCAGAGGACAAGGTGATCAGCGGTAACATCAGTAGAAGTAACACGATCAGCGAACTTTCCTTACGAGATTTGCCCATCGGTAACATTTTGGTCTGTGGATATAAATAACACAGCAATGTAAGAAATGGTCATTGTTACTTACAGTACAGATTACACGTGACGTTTGTGTGATTGGGTTCTCTTGTTATTCGATGGATTTGCTGTTATTGTAATATTTATCTGCTCTCAGTTGGACTGGTTTACAAAAGAAATTAGCGGCTAATCTAAGTAACAAAACAAAACTATGACTAGTGATGCCATTTACATTTATATTCTTGGTACATGTAGCACTAAACATAAAGTGATACTGTGAATATAATCCCACTTTATTTTGTTAACAGTAAAAAATATGTTTATTATTATTATTATGGACATTTATGTTAGCTTTGCAGTTTGTTTTCGTTGTGAAGTGCGGCCAGTGTGCGTTCTCATATGGCCACGAATAAAGTATCAAATACTGCGCCTGCCTGTAAAGTTCGAAATAATAAATCTATTTGAAAACCTTACTGACCAACTCTTATCAGAGTCAACCAGGGGAAGTTACTGGCGAGGCGAAGTTAATTGGGCAAAATCGGCCAGACGAAAGTTTACAACGATTAGCTGAGTGTGTTCGAGTGTTTCCATGAATCTTTCGTCAAATAACTGAACAAAAATAGCAACATTATTTCCTTTACAGTTTATTAAGCGTAGTCGAAATATATATTTCCTACCTTCTTACTGTGACTGTAATCATCTGAATGAAAATGATACCCAGTATGTCAGTATATCAGAACTTTTTATCTCTTTTGTTGACCGCGAACTGAAGTTTCACGTTAAAACAGGACAAAACACGTTTACTAGCTGATGACGTGCAGAGCGTTGAAATACGTGGAGCAATATAATTGGCGAGATAATTTCTAAATTACCCAATGACATGGAATCTTACATTTTTATTTGCTTTATTTTGTTTAATGAGTTTCACGTTAACACAGGACAAAACACGTTTACTAACTGATGACGTGCAAAGTGTTGAAATACGTCGAGCACACTAATTGGCGAGATAATTTCTAAATGACCCAATGACAAGGAATCTTACATTTTTATTTGCTTTATTTTGAAAAGTCAACAACCGAAATAGATCACTCGCTGTAGAATTCCCAAGCAAAGGCGAAGAGTCAATTAATTTACTCCACTTTTTGGTTTACAGAATAAAACTGATCATAGACCCCTACAGTTTGGAAGTTAGGTTACATTTATCAAACTTTAACAGTGTTGATGTTTTCCATGTATTTGGTGAATAGCGATCTAAAGACGTAACTATAGTTTCCTTACGAAAACCCTTACAAAGACATTGAACTGAAAACTGAGCTTTCGCTGATTTTGCGAAATTAAAACCAATTTCGTTACTTAAATGCTACTAAAAACCTGCATGATTCGATAATAATATGGAAACAAACATTAAGGACCATGAGTTGATTAATAAACACAAAATGGGGTGATTATCTGCATTTTCAATGTATTTTGTTTCAAATTCGTATTTTAAGGGACTTTGACGTTTATCTTTTTCTCCAAAAACTCCCGTAAACTTCTAAAAGACACTTGAACCGACATTAAACTCAGTTAACATATGTAGATCATTTACCTTTGAAGTATATCTGCGCTTGGGTTTGTCCAAACGAAACACAATCCTAAACCGTGTATAAGAGAAAACGAATGTTAAATTGAACATCGATCTGAAAACGAGAAAATATTTCAAAAAATTAAATAAATCCCATGCTTGTACTGTCAGTTTATGCAGTCTTGACTTTTCGCTGCTCGCAGTTAATTGGAGTCAAATTTTTACCTCACTTTTGTATTCTTTGCTTAATGAGTTTCTCGTCAGAATAACATGTCGCGTGCAGATAATACGAGCAGTCCTATTAGTCGGTATAGTTACAAATTGACCAATGACAAGAAGTGTTACGCTTTTATCAATTTGTTCTTTAGTGGTAAAGAGTGAATCATTGAAAACACTTCCAAGTTAAAAGTTCGAGCAGTATTGATGTTCAGAACATCTAGAAATTATATATATATTTTTTGAATATTATTTCTCCCTGTACCACAGTCAATAAAGTATTTGAAAATCTACTTGAAAGCCTTATCAGATATAAAAAGTCGAGACGAGGTTAATCGGGCAAAATCGGCGGCAAAGTTTACAACGATTAGCTGAGAAAGAAAGGAATTGTGTTTACTTGAATCTTTCGTCAAATAAACAAATAAAGCAAAATTATTCCCTTTACAGTTTAGTAAGTGTAGTAAAAAAAGTGCCTACCTTCTTACTGTGCTGTAATCATCTGAATGAAAATTATACTCTCCGTATCAATATATCAGAACTGTTTATATATTTTGTTGACCGCGAAGTTTCAAGTTAAAACAGGACACAACACGTTTGCTAGCTGATGACGTGCAAAATGATGAAATACGTCGAGCACTCTAATTGGTGAGATCATTTCTAATTGCCCAATGGCATGGAATCTTACCTTTCTATTTGCTATATTTTGTTTTAATGAGTTTTACGTGAAAACATGTCCGAGAGCTGATTACAAGTCAACAACCGAAATAGATCACTTGTTCCTGTGGAAGGCGAATCGTAATTCATTACTCCACTTTTTTGGGTTACAGAATAAAACTGTTCATAGCCAAATTATTCAAATACGCATACAGTTACATTGATCAAAATTTAACAGTGTTCATGTTTTCCATGTCTTTGGTAAATAGCAATCTAAAAGACGTAACCATATAGTTTCCTTTACAGAGAACCCTTACAAACGAGATCGAAATGAAAACTGACCTTTCGCTGATTTTGCAAAATTTTTTTTTTTTACTTAAATGTTACTGAAAACCTGCATGATTCGATAAATAAATTCAAACCAATATAAAGACCAAGCGTCGATTAATGAACACAAAAAGGGAAGACTATGTGCGTTTTCAAAGTAATTTGTTTCAAATTCGTATTTTAAGGGACTGATGTTTATGTTTTTTTCCCAAAACTTCTTCTAAATGACACTTGAACGGACATTAAACTCAGTTAACATATAGTACTTACCTTTGAAGTATATATCTGCGCTTGAGTTTGTCCAAACGAAACAAAATCCCGAACCGTGTATAAGAGAAAATGAGTGTTAGAAAACAAGAAATTGTTTCAAAAAAATTAATCAAATTTCATGCTTATAAATCCTGTCGCTGTTCACAGATGATTGAAGTCAATTTTCTCAGTTTATCTCACTTTTGTATTCTTTGTTTAAATAATTTTCTCGTCAGAACAAGTTTGTGCAACAGCGTCAGATAAGACGAGCAGTCTTATTGGTCGTATAGTTAAAAATTGACCAATGACAAAAAGTCTTAAATTTTTATCAATTTTTTATTTTTGTTTTGAAGAGTGACGCATTGAAAATCTTGCCAGTTAATAGTTCGAGCAGTATTGATGGTCAGAACATTTAGACTGAATTATTCTAAAAAAAAACAATATAACTTATTTTCTGAATATTATTTCTCCCTGTAACACAGTCAATAAAGTATCAAATACTGCGCCTGCTTGTAAAGTTTGAAAATCTTAATGAAAACCTAGCTTATCAGAAAAGTCGACACGAAGTTAATCCTGCAAAATCGGCGGCAAAATTTACATTCAACGATTAGTTGAGAAATAAAGAAATTGTGTTTCCTTGAAGCGTCAAAAACAAACAAAATCAAAATTATTCCCTTTACAGTTTAGTAAGCGTAGTCGAAAAAATTCCTACCTTCAGGCTTGCTGTGGCTGTAATCATTAGAATGAAAATGATTAACTCCTGTCAATATATCAGAACTTGTTATCTCTTTTGTTGACCGCGAAGTTTCACGTTAAAACAGGACAAAACACGTTTACTAACTGATGACGTCAAAGTATTGAAATACGTCGAGCACTCTAATTGGTGAGATCATTTCTCAATTGCCAATGACATGGAATTTTACCTTTCTATTTGCTTTATTTTGTTTTAATGAGTTTCACGTTAAAACAGGTTCGAGAGCTGATTACATGTCAACAACCGAAATAGATCACTTGCTGCAGATTTCCCATGCAAAGGCGAAGAGTCAATTTACTCCACTTTTTGGGTTACAGAATAAAACTGATCATAGACGCATACAGTTGGGAAGTTAGGTTACAGTGATCGAAATTTAACAGTGTTTATGTTTTCCATGTCTTTAGTGAATAGCGATCTAAAGACGTAACCATAGTTTCCTTTTCAGAGAACCCTTAAAAAGATATTGAATTGAAAACTGAGCTTTCGATTATTTTGCCAAATTAAAATCAATTTTGTTACTTAGATTTCAAGGACCGCGCGTCGATTAATGAACACAAAATGGAAGGTTACACATGTATCTCCGTTTTCGAAATAGTTTGTTTTCCTTTTTTTTTTTTTCAAAAACTTGTGTATTTTTCTAAAAGACACTTAAACCGACATTAAACTTATCAGTTAACATATGTAGATCATTTACCTTTGAAGTATATCTGCTCTTGGGATTGTCCAAACGAAACAAAATCCTAAACCGTGTATAAGAGAAAATGAGTGTTAGCTGTAACACGAAAACATGGAAATTGTTTTTCAAAAAAATTAAATCAAATTTCATGCTTACACCGTCAGCTTGTGCAGTCGAATCTTCTCGATGTTCACAGATAATTGAAGTCAAATTTTTCCCGGTTTACATCTGTTTTGTATTATTTGATTACCGAGCTTCTCGTCAGAACAAGTTTGTGCAACAGCGTCAGATAAGACGAGCAGTCCTATTGGTCGTATAGAATTACAAATTGACCAATGACAAGAAGTGTTACATTTTTATCAATTGTTCTTTTGTTTTGGAGAATGACATATTGAAAAACACTTCAGAGTTTAACGTTCGAGCGGTATTGATGGTCTAAACATCTCGCAATTATCCAAAAAATAACTTAATATAATTAATCGAATTTTCTGAATGCTATTTCTCCCTATAACACGGTCACACATACAGATTAAACCAGAAATTGTACCAGAAAAAAATGTTAATAGAATGTAAGATAGCCTAAATGATGACGCTTATTGTAACTCGTCGAGATAAGCACATTCATTTTATTCAGAACATTGGTAGTAGGTTTTCTCGTTTCAATTGAAGCCATGAATACTACAAATTACGCGTTGACATGAAATGAAACTCTATTATAACCGAAAGCAGTACGTTCTTTACGTTTGAAAAAATATAAAGTGACATGTTAGCAAATAAAATGCGAGTTATGTACGATTGACTTTGTACCTTTGCAAAAAGCATATCCATCGCCGTTTATCTGCTGTTAGATTCAAATCATTATACAACTTTTGGAACCATTTCTTTTGTTTTTCCTTGAATTACAGGATTTATGTCCCATTTCGAAATTACTGAAACCCAGAGTGGATAAATAATACCATCTGTTGGAAGCATACACAAGCTGATGGTCGCAAAATGGACTACTACCTGTGAAATTGGCTTAGGTGAGTTTTTGTGTGTTCTGAATGTTTTTTTTTTCTTCAAAAATGATATTCTAGCGAGACAGGTACATGCAATTAATTGAATAATTTACCTTTGATTAGTAACTCAGTGCCTGCGTCGTCTGAATTGAAACAGAAAGCTAAATGGGGTAGAAAAGGAAAACAGTGTTAGATTAACATCAAAACGAGCAAAATAATCAAAACATCTTCGAGCTTACATCTTCAACTTGTACAATCCTCTCTTGTCGCTGGTCAGAACTGAAGTAAAATTATATTTTTCTTAGTGAAGGCAACTTTTTGCTTTGTTTATTGATCTGAGTTTCTCGTCAGAACAAGTTTGTGAAACAACTGACATACATGTCAAATTCTTATTTTCAATATAACACGCCATGTTATTCGCTAGAACTGTTTGCTTACTCTGCGATTGGTCCAATGGAATGACATCTTTCATTTCTGCAATAACAGTCGGTCTTTTCTACACAAATTAGTGCCAGTCATATTTTGTTCTTTCTTTCAATGAAATTCTGCACTAGTTTTTTATTTTTATTTTTAAAATCTGCGAAAAATAAAATTGCTGTGAATTTCAGTGGCAAGAAATGAGTGCTTACTTCCTCCCTAGAAAACAACAACAGCTTTTAGACTATTTCGTTCGTTGTTGGCTGTTTACCAGCCTTGAATTTTTACATGTAAATGGAATATTTTTTTTTTTAAACAAACTGTGGGGATCATATGTTGGATAAAATTGTAGAAAGAGGTTCTCAGATAAGCGAAATCTACGCTAACCCCGGATATTAATTAAAGCGCATTTGTTGTAGTTACCAAAGATTGCCGACTCTGGAGCTAATATCTTCGTCTTTTATGGTGTTCATGAACATTGTTCATCACATCACATTGTTCATTGCTGTTAAATAAACGTTGTACTGAATATATATACTAGCCTGCGAGGAAGCTCTCTTGGGGCTCGGTAAATACGTACGCAAATGACAAATTGTATTGGCAAACGACAATTTTACTGAATACCTTTAGCTTTTTGTAATGTTGAAAATATACACACTGGTTGATAAATGTATTTCCCCAAACTGTTTTTCTGCCTACTAATGAATGTATCTGAGTTTTACAAATGTTGGTTTCGAGGAAGGGCCTTTTTTAGCGGAAGATCGAGTTGTATTCTATTTCAGTTAATACATCAATAAATCATTTACCTTTGAAGTAGCTCAGCGACTTGGTTGTCTGAATGGAAACAGGAAGCTAAACGAGAGAAGAGAAAAAAATAAGCGTTACATTTAACATCTAAAACATCAAAACCAAAAAAGAATTCAATAATGTAATAAAAGAACTGCTGCTTACATCGCTCACTTCTCCAAGCTTAATCCTCAGCTAGTTTTATTTTTTCGGTTTCTTACTTTCTCAGTTTGTTTAGTGAGGTTCTCGTCAGAACAAGTTTGTGAAACAGGATATAAATATTAAACATATATATTTTTTCTAACAAGCAATTCTGTTGGTTATCTATATAGAACGGTTTGTTTAGTCGTCGATTTGTCCAATAGGATGCAGCCTTTCATTCTTGTCACGTTTGTCACGTCGTGCCATTACTGACATTATGCAATTTCTGAATTCGGAAGAATTAATATCTGCTGCGGAATGATGAGAAGTAATCGCCGTGTTCCTGTTTTCTCAATAGTAAATTACATGTTTCCCAAAATCTGAGCCCAACACTGTGAAACTGAGATAATTTTCTTTTACAAATAATTTCGTCTCTCATTATTTTCTAACATGACAAAATATAAGTCCAGTTATTATTTTATTTCAAGTGTTTCCGTTATTGTCATAGATTAAGCCCTGAACGGCGTGAAAAAATATTATTGATGATATAACATAATTGCATTATGATTAATATTATAAGGATTTTAAAACAGGCCTATGTTTAACAACCTGGTGTGTATAATGAGAGAGTCACTTACTTAGAATGCCTATATGAAAATAACCTACTTTTGGAAGCAAAAGAAAACTTTTGTTTGGTGCTTTGCAAATTGATCTTGTCTTTTTTACTCAGTGGTGTAGATGGCCGTTTATGATAAGTTGCAATTTTTGTGATAAGCAGACAAATCTCACGCTTCGCCTAAAACCTTAGTGTTTTCACTCAGTCGTGGCAGCGATTAACATTTCTTCAATCGTGAATATTTGGGTTTCAGTGGTGTTTGAGTTTGTTTGACCCCAGCGCAAATAATAAAGCAGACACTGCTGATAAAAGTCATGAATAGTTGGGTCCCACTGTGGCTTTCAAAGAAAGAAAACGAAATTATACCTCATTCAGTACAAACTTCAATTACGAAGATGGCTCCATTTTAAAAGCGAAATAATCAAGTTAACAGAATGACAAAGGTCAACGTCTTTCGTTCGTAGATTTGTATACAAAACATAACAATTCAGCTTAGAAGATTCGTCCCTTCTTTCAAAAACAATGTATAAATTATTTTTTGGAAACGAAATTCACCTCGCCTTTCTTTATTATAAAGAACGGAGAGCAATCCTGATAAGGCTTTCTTCGTGACCAGTATCACCAACTGCTGTGATTTGTATTCCATTATTTACTGTTAAGTAATGTTTTCTGTTATTGCTTGCAAATGTTTTATTCTCTTCAGCATTTCTGCCGGTTTCATTTGGGATTTCGATGGTATTGTGACTCACTAACCAACCAGGACCAAAACAGCCTGAATTATAAAACGAAATAGCCAGCCAAAACATAAATGTATATGTCCGCACTGAATGTCATAGACAGCGAAGTGACTAAAAATGTACTCAGTACACGTACGTCAAGAAATTCGCCAGACGACAGAAGGTTGCAAAATCAAAGCCAAATAAAATTCATATACAATCGGATTATATACCAGATCGGACTAACGGTATGACCATGTTTAATTCCAATAGAAGGTTCGTTAAAACATTCAGTTGAAATAGGATAAATGTGAAGTGGTTGATTTTAAAGAAACGAAATTCGACTGATTACATCGTTCTATTAATGTGCTAATGGAAAATTTATATACGAATAATTTAAACAGGCGCTCGCTTAGCTATTATTTACTGACCCAAAAAGAAGTAGAAGATCCCTAGCGCTTCTTGCAAGAGAAAATAGAGTACGATCGTACCTGTAAATGCCCTCTGATAGTCTTGTGTTAATTGATAAGGATACATCGATGCGGTTGGAAATTTTCTTTCATATTAGATTTATGACTCACCGTATTCTTGTTCCTACCAGTTCGTTATTGACATATATCCATTGTTTTCATGATCAACTGTTTATTAACTGACACTTCTGACAAAATTGTTTAACATCATTGTTCTCTCCCATAATTGTTCTCTATATCCAATGAAAGAAGCGATTTTCGTTTGTGTTTTTTCTAAACTTCAAAACGTCAAAGTTATTTTTAAATTGAAATTTGTCACACACTGGTCAACAGTGAAGTTTGTTTACAATGACCAATTCTTATTCTTTAATTATTCCGTTTCGACTGCTTAAAATTAAGTAGCGAAGTCTGTTTGAGATGCTTACTTAATGAACATCAGATTATTGTTTAATATTTTATCAAAACAACTAGATTGATAGAAAAGGTTTCATGCATAATTCTAACCCTTAGCTTCATGCATCTCAGTTGTATCGACTGTATCGTATTATGACTAGTTATGTCAGTCATTGCATTACCCATACAATAAGAACCAACATTCGGTGAATGAAGCTGAATATATTAATCGTATAGACTGTATACTGTGTAAGCGGTATCAAAAATGAAATCACCACGTTTCAGAAGGAAAAAAAAAAGCTTGGGGATTAGGGGTACCTGGGGAGAAAACAGGAAGTGTAATCTCGACTCGCGCGAACGTGTTTACTCGCACAAATAGTTCAGTTTATACGCGTGTCAACTGAAAATCGTTCGCGTGGCGCCAACGACTTATTAAGTCAATATTTTGATGGTTGATTGAGTTTTGAGTGACCAAGTTTGTTCAACTCAAGTGCAAATAGACTTTGAACAAGTCGTTGTTTTTCTGTTTGCTATAAATACCAATCGAGAAACAAAACCGGCTGATCCAACAAGTGAA
Source organism: Desmophyllum pertusum (assembly GCA_029204205.1). Taxonomy (NCBI): domain Eukaryota; kingdom Metazoa; phylum Cnidaria; class Anthozoa; order Scleractinia; family Caryophylliidae; genus Desmophyllum; species Desmophyllum pertusum. The sequence continues at coordinate 183,114 of MU827781.1, forward strand.
AGGGCCCCGCAGTAGCGGAAATAAAAAAAATGTATTTAAAATAACATATTATGGCAGCTCTAAGCTATCATAAAAACACCATTAAACCACAGTTCATGGCTGCTATAAACTTTTCCAAAGGCGCTTATTTTTATAATCATCCAGAATACTTGTTTTTTATTACTTAAAAAAAGAAAAGTTTCTTCGCAATTTGACTTACTTTTGGGCGCCAAAATTGCATTGGCCATTAGTGCGTGATGAACAACCTCGTTCCCAGGGTCTGCGGAAGAAGAGAGACCCTGGGAACGAGGTTGCGCGATGAAATCAGTGGCATTTTATATCACTGTCTTAAAGTGTTGTGTTGTGACATCCCTTCCTTTATGATTTCTTTTTAATTACACACACATGTCAGCAATGTTGGACAATTGAATTAGCAGAGAAGAGTCAAGAGCAGTGTGTTAGCATCAACAGATTTGTTGAGAAAGATTATCGCGAAGTTTGATCGCGAAGTACATGTCGCGAAGTTCAACTCTCTTAACAATGGTTATGTTGAACAACTGAATTACTGGAGAAGAGACAAGAGTCGGGTTAAAATTAATTAATACATTTTCCAAGAGTGAAATTTAGTGAAATGTTTTTATTGGAAATAAATGATGTATATAATTGAGAACCTGGTGTATTAATAACCTACAGGCTGAAATTTGGCAAGTAAATGACCCAACGTATAAGAGTCTGCTTCAGTCTGATATTTGAAATAGGTTCTTTTTGGGAAAAGTCAGATAAGATGACGGAAAAGATGTTGGGTTCAAATAATAAAATCACAGGATCTAGCTAGAACTGGAACTATAATGAAGTAATATAACACAGGCATGATAACATGTTTATGAAATCGAAGCAAAGGACCACACCCATATTAAGTTCCTTTTCTGACCAGAAACAAGCAGTTTTACCCCTGAAAAAAATAATAAGCTATTTTAAGAGAGGCTATTTAAGAACCTACACAGCCTGATTTCTCACCAGACATCAGATATGCCGGTAAGAACCTTTTTAGGCTGACTTAGAAAAATGCAGGTACAAGCTTGGCTGAAATATGTCAAAGATGTTATTGTTATTCACGTCCCGGCCAGATAATTCAATGCACTTGAAAATTACCGAGAATGTAGTAACATGTTAAACAGATCCTAATATTTAAAAATATACATCGACTAGTTTTTGTGTGGGTCTACACGAGGTGTAATCCACATTTAGCCATGAGCTGAGGTATTCTGTGTATTTGGGAGTTTGTTTGCCGGTGGTTTACGAGAGTTGCGCCCGCCAAATTTTGTGAAAATTCTGAAAAACAGACATCTATTAGATATTCATATACAGTAGAAACCCGCTAACTCGAACTCGGTTAACTTGACGAACTCCCCGCTATCTCGAACTATTTTTTTGTTTCCCTTGGGAGTTCGAGTTAGCAGTGTTCTACTGTATTTTCGACATTTTCGTTGGTTTGGTATGTGACATAGTTAGCCAGAAATATAGAAATTTAATGTTCGAAAGATTTTGAAACCGATTTCGCTATTGCCCTGGAGGTAATTGATCGGATTATAATTAATCGGAGAGATAAGGTAAATTAAGTATTTTCCTTAGCCTCAGATATAGTTGCCGGCCTCCAGACAACGCCTTCTTTTACAGTTCAATTATCCTCAGATACATCAGTCGCCTGAAGGATTTAAATACAAAATATCCACCACTTTGCCATTTTGATTGTTCGTCCCAGTGTCTTCTTCTCTTGATCTTTTAGTGTGATTTTAGGATCCCATTAACCTAAACTACAATTACATTGAACTCGGTGTGTAGAAGAGTAACAGTGGGGTAACCTTAAATATGCTAATTTTAATTATTTCACCAAGCCTAAAAATAAGCAAATGGAATAAAAGAATTCTAAATTGTGTTGTGGAGTGATCGGAATGAAATTTATTGTAGGGAATATTCCTCAATAAAATCTATAAAGTTTGCTATTTATACTACGCCTTTATGTAAATTGCATTTGAATCCACTAATTAATTTTCAGTGCGCTTATGACTAAAACAAGACAACTATTTGATAATGTTCCTGGACTTTATTGCTCAGCTGATACAGAAGTTTCAAATCTGTTGATACGAACGCTTCTAAAAAAACTGCAGTGCAGCTTTTCTATCTAGCTTTTCTATATATTCTAAAGTTCTTCTAAAAAGTCCAGTGGATCTTGTGTAACGTGGTTACTGCTGAGCTTTTGGCACCTCTTCAATGAAGATCCGGGACATTGAATGCCAGCCGGTATGTGCGTCAGCATTCTTCTCGCCAGTGGTGCACTTTCCAACCCAGAATCCCACTCGCACCTTTCCCTTGTGAATGTTGTTACAGTGACCTTCAATATGGCGGTGACGGTGAAGATTGTGATTCTTGCCGGTTCTCATGTAGAACGCACCGTCAATAGGTCCAGGAGAGCTGCACTCGGCGCCATTGAAGGTTAAATACCAACGGCTACAGCAGCGGTCACATCCATAAATCCTGAGGTTACCAGCAAAGTAAACATGGAGGGAAGTGTCTGTGAAGTTCTTCATGAATTCACAGTTCTATGAAAATAATAATCAGTCATAAATTAATTTGGTGATTCAGAATAATTTTCGGTAAGGAAGAGAGGAGGAACGAGTTCAATTAAAGGATGAATGGTTCGCAAATTTAATGAAACTTAGGAAAGACTTTGTAATAATCTATTTGGTGAATTAGTAAATGATCTCATAATGAATATATGGAACAAAGAAAGCAAATAAGGTGTTCGGGAATAGATATACGTGTTTTCGATTTCACCGATACTTTTTGCCATTGCAGTATGGTGACCAGTAATATTCGTCCTATTTCCTAGAGACTAATGTGAGAACCTTGCCAAATACACTGTACGCCTGTGTGGTTCCGTCCTGAAAGTGTTGTATTTACCATGATAGCTATACATTGTGCGGCCGTGTTGGTACTATACACTGTATTAATCAGATGCTATATGCCCCCCGGGGGGGGAGGGAATTCGATATAAAAGTGGCGGGGGTGCTCGTCGTACCTTTTAGGGGTTAAAATTCATGATTTGGTACCGCTTAGGATGTAGAATTTAAATTGAACACCCTTAGAGTTAACGCGGTACCTTTTAGGGTTGCTGAACCGGAAAAAATATGACAGGAACTATTTTGTCAATCAACTGATTTTTATTCTTGTCTCATTCATGAACCGCTTAAAATGTTTACGAGTAGATCGTATTCGAAGGAATCGTCTTTATCACTATTAAAGAATTGTCAGTTAATGTGTAGTTTTATAATTGGTACCTCTTAGGGGTGAAAATGAATTGGGGCCACGCCCACCAAAAATTTTTTGGTACCTTTTAGGGGTTCTTTTCAAAATTTCCGACGAGCACCCCCGACCCCTTTTATATGGGAGTCCCCCCCCCCCCGGTTAAGTTACGGTAGCCGGTTGAGTTACAATACTGACGTAAATCACCTACCTGGATCACACCAGAGTCTTTGTCATCACCCTTTTTCCACGTGCATTCTTTCCAGTTCATGTGCGAGGAAAGCTGAGGCGTTCCTGGAGTTCCACTCTCTCCTTTCTCCCCTCGCTCTCCTTTTTTGCCGGCGGGGCCCTGGACACCAAGTTCTCCCTTTGCTCCTTTCTTTCCTTCAGCACCAGGTGGTCCCTGGGGTCCAGTCTTTCCCGGGCTGCCCTGGGGTCCAGTCTTTCCCGGGCTGCCCTGGTCTCCTTTGGTTCCGTCACGCCCGTCACGGCCAGGTGCCCCAGCGGAACCCGGCATGCCATGTATGCCGGGAAGACCATTTGTCCCCGGTTGTCCACCGTAATATAACGAGACCTGTCAATGAAATGACAATGGAAGAAAAATAAGAAAATCATCGTATACTTCAAGCAATAATAAGTTTACAGGACGTTACTTCCACTCCTTTCCTCCTCACCGCCCCCCCCCCCCCCCCCCCCCGGCACTGGAAAGAAAAACAAGAAAACAGAGAATAGGGTATAACATAAGGCGGCGGAAAATTAATATTACCTTGATCGGGTCTTTGTAATCTTAAACAGAACATCAATTGAGTAGATTCAAAAGCAGTTTCTTAAATGATAGGAAAAAGACGACTAGAACAAAGAAATGGCTGAACCAATGAGTGATCTGGGCATTGCGAGATAAATTTGACAGTTGCTTTCTTTGTGCATAGTAATTTATAGATATATGTGAGGTGAATATTATGGATTTTGTTTAAAATTTGCTTTTACTGATCTCAAACGACAGAGGCGGCTACTGTTGAGAAAAAACCCTGTACAATGAACTTACTTTGTTGTTATTTGGTTTGCTGCTGCTGTTGACCGTGGCAGAGCACAAGGTGATCAGCGGTAACATCAGTACAAGTAACATGATCAGCGAACTTTCCTTACGAGATTTGCCCATCGGTAACAATTTGGTCTGTGGACATTAATAACACTACAATATAAGAAACGGTCATTGTTACTTACAGTACAGATTACACGCGTGACATTTGTGTGATTGGGTTCTCTTGTTATTCGATGGATTTGCTGTTATTGTAATATTTCTCTGCTCTCAGTTGGACTGGTTTACCAAAAAAATAGCGGCTAATCTAAGTAACAAAACAAAACTATGACTAGTGATGCCATTTACATTTATATTCTTGGTACATGTAGCACTAAACATAAAGTGGTACTGTGATATAATCCCACTTTATTTTGTTAACAGTAAAAAAAGATGGACATGTTAGCTTTTCAGTTTGGTTTCGTTGTGAAGTGCGGCCAGTGTGCGTTCCTCTCCAATGGCCACGAATACAGTATCAAATACTGCGCCTGCCTGTAAAGTTCGAAATAATAAATCTATTTGAAAACCTTATCAGCTCTTATCAGAAAAGTCAACCTCGCAGACCCAGGGGAAGTTACTGGCGAGGCGAAGTTAATTGGGCAAAATCGGCCTGACGAAAGTTTACAACGATTAACTGAGAAGAAAGAAATTTTGAATTTTTCGTCAAATAAACAAAAAGAGCAAAATTATTCCCTTTACAGTTTAGTAAGCGTAGTCGAAAGAGTGCCTACCTTCTTACTGTGGCTGTAATCATCTGAATGAAAATGATACCCCTGTCAGTATATCAGAACTTTTTATTTATTTTGTTGACCGCGAAGTTTCACGTTAAAACAGGACAAAACACCTTTACAAACTGATGACGTCAAAGTATTGAAATACGTTGAGCACACTAATTGGCGAGATAATTTCAAAATTACCCAATGACGGAATCTTACATTTTGATTTGCTTTATTTTGTTAAGTCAGCAACCGAAATAGATCACTCGCTGTAGAATTCCCATGCAAAGGCGAAGAGTCAATTTACTCCACTTTTTGGGTTATAGAATAACACTGATCATAGACGCATACAGTTGGGAAGTTAGGTTGCAGTGATCAAAATTTAACAGTGTTGATATTTTCCATGTCTTTGGTGAATAGCGATCTAAAGACCTAACCATAGTTTCCTTTACTAGAACCCTTACAAATTGACCAATGACAAGAAGTGTTACGCTTTTATCAATTTGCTCTTTAGTTTTAAAGAGTAAATCATTGAAAAACACTTCCAAGTTAAAAGTTCGAGCAGTATTGATGGTCAGAACATCTAGAAATTATATTTTAAAAAAAATTATTTTTTGAATATTATTTCTCCCTGTACCACAGTCAATAAAGTATTTGAAAATCTACTTGAGAGGAAGTTAATCGGGCAAAATCGGCGGCAAAGTTTACAACGTTTAGCTGAGAAAGAAAAGGAATTGTGTATCCTTGAATCTTTCCTCAAATAAACAAATAAAGCAAAATTATTCCCTTTACAGTTTAGTAAGCGTAGTCGAAAAAATACCTACCTTCTTACTGTGGCTGTAATCATCTGAATGGAAATTATACTCTCCGTATCAATATATATATCAGAACTGTAGATCTATTTTGTTGACCGCGAAGTTTCAAGTTAAAACAGGACACAACACGTTTGCTAGCTGATGACGTGAGAATGATGAAATACGTCGGACTCTCTAATTGGTGAGATCACTTCTACATTGCCCAATGACAAGGAATATTATAATTTTATTTGCTTTAATTAATTTAGTTTGTTTTTAAAATGAGCTTCAAGTTAAAACAGGTTCGAGAGCTGATTACAAGTCAACAACCGAAATAGATCACTTGTTCCTGTACAAAGGCAAAGCGTAATTCATTACTCCACTTTTTGGGTTACAGAATAAAACTGTTCATAGCCAAATTATTCAAAGACGCATACAGTTACATTGATCAAAATTTAACAGTGTTCGTGTTTTCCATGTCTTTGGTAAATAGCAGTCTAAACTGAGACGTAACCATAGTTTCCTTTACAGAGAACCCTTACAAACAAGATCAAACTGAAAACTGAGCTTTCGCTGATTTTGTAAAATTTCATTTTTTTTACTTAAATGTTACTGAAAACCTGCATGATTCGATAAATAAATTCAAACCAACATTAAAGACCACGCGTCTATTAATGAACACAAAATGGGAACACTATGTGCGCTTTCAAAGTAATTTTATGTTTCAAATTCGTATTGTAAGGGACTGATGTTTATGTTTTTTTCTAAAACTTGCGTATACTTCTAAAAGACACTTGAATGGACATTAAACTCAGTTAACATATAGTACATTCACCTTTGAAGTATATCGGCGCTTGAGTTTGTCCAAACGAAACAAAATCCTAAACCGTGTATAAGAGAAAATGATTGTTAGATGTAACACGAAAACGTGGAAATTGTTTTTCAAAACAATTAAATCAAATTTCATGCTTACACCGTCAGCTTGTGCAGTCGAATCTTCTCGATGTTCGCAGATAATTGAATTTCCCAGTTTACCTCTGTTTTGTATTCTTTGATTAACGAGCTTCTTGTCAGAACAAGTTTGTGCAACAGCGTCAGATAAGACGAGCAGTCCTATTGGTCGTATAGAATTACAAATTGACCAATGATAAGAAGTGTTACATTTTTATCAATTGTTCTTTTGTTTTGGAGAATGACACATTGAAAACACTTCAGAGTTAAACGTTCGAGCGGTATTGATGGTCAGAACATCTCGCAATTATCCCAAAAATAACCTAATATAATTAATCGAATTTTCTGAATGCTATTTCTCCCTGTAACACGGCCACACATACTAAAACCATAAATTGTACCAGAAAAAATGTTAATAGAATGTAAGATAGCTAAATGATGACGCTTATTGTAACTCGTCGAGATAAGCACATTCGTTTTATTCAGAACATTGGTAGTAGGTTTTCTCGTTTCAATTGAAGCCATGAATACTACAAATTACGCGTTGACATGGAATGAAACTCTATTATAACCGAAAGCAGTACGTTCTTTTCGTTTGAAAAAATATAAAGTGACATGTTAGCAAATAAAATGCGAGTTATGTACGATTGACTTCGCACTTTTACAAAAAGCATATATGCATCACCGTTTATCTGCTGTTAGATTCAAATCGGCATTATACAACTTTTGTAACCATTTCTTCTGTTTTTCCTTGAATTACAGGATTTATGTCTCATTTTGAAATTACTGAAACCCTGAGTGGATAAATAAAACCGTCTTTTGAAAGCATACACAAGCTGATGAGCGCAAAATGGACTGCTACCTGTGAAATTGGCTTAGGTGAGTTTTTGTGTGTTCTGACTAGCTTAAAGCTAAGTTTTTTTTTTTTTTCAAAAATGATATTCTAGCGAGACATATGCATGAATATGCAATTAATTGAATCATTTACCTTTGATTCACTTAGTAACTCAGTGCCTGCGTCGTCTGAATGGAAGCAGAAAGCTAAAATCGGGTAGAAGAGAAAAAGGGTATTACATTTAACATCAAAACGAGCACAATGATCAAAACACCTTCGAGCTCACATCTTCAACTTAGTGCACAATCCTCTCTTGTCGCTGAACAGAACTGAAGTAAAATTAAATTTGTCTTAGTGAAGCAACTTTTTGCTTTGCTTATTGATCTGAGATTCTCGTCAGAACAAGTTTGTGAAACAACATACATGTCAAATTCTTATTTTCAATATAACACGCCATGCTATTCGCTAGAACTGTTTGCTTACTCTGCGATTTGTCCAGTGGAATGACATATTTCATTTCTGCAATTACAGTCAGTCTTTTCTAGACCAAAAAAAGTGCGAGTCAATTTTTGTTCTTTCTTTCAATGAAATTATTCACTAGTTTTTATTTTTTATTTTTTCAAACTCAGCCGAAAATAAAATTGCTGTGAAGTTCAGTGGCAATAGATCAGCGCTTACTTCCTCCCTAGAAAACAACAACAGCTTTTAGACTATTTCGTTCGTTGGCATTGATTAAAAATAGTCCAAAGCCCTTGAAAAGTATTTTCATTCTGTTTACCAGCCTTGAATTATTTACATGTAAATGGAATATTATTTAAGTTGGATATAATTGTAGAAAGAGGTTCTCAAATAAGCGATATTTTGCGCGAACCCCTGATATTAATTAAAGCGCATTTGTTGTATTTACAAAGATTGTTGAGTCTGGAGCTAGTATCTTCGTCTTTTATGGTGTTCATGAACATTGTTCATTACTAACGTTTGGTTTAAAAGTAAGATGTTCACGGAATAATCAAGTTTCCTTTACAAAAATTATAATGACTTCTACCAAAATCTAGCTTAATAAAAACTTAGGACACCAACTTGGAACATGGGTTCATTAGGTTATACCGGCGCAATTTTTGCTGTTGAATAAAAGTTGTACTGAATACTAGCCGGCGAAGAAGCTCTCTTGGTGCTCGCAGACTCGATAAATACGTACGCAAATGACAAATTGGATTGGCAAATAACAATTTTACTGAATACCTACACACTGGTTGATAATTGTTTTTTCCCGAAACTGTTTTTCTGCCTACTAATGAATGTATCTGAGTTTTACAAATGTTGGTTTCGAGGAAGGGCCTTTTTTAGCGGAAGATCGAGTTGTATTCTATTTCAGTTAATACATCTAAAAATCATTTACCTTTGAGTAAATCAGGGACTTGGTTGTCTGAAGGGAAACAGAAAGCTAAACGAGAGAAGAGAAAAAAAACGAGTGTTACATTAAACGTCAAAACCATCAAAACCAACAGGAAAAGAATTCAAGAAAGTCATGAAAGAACTGCATGCTTACATCGCCCACTTCTCCAAACTAAATCCTCAGCAAGTCAGTCAGTAATTTGTTTTCCAGTTTCTTACTTTCTCAGTTTGTTTAGTGAGGTTCTCGTCAGAACAAGTTTATGAAACAACATACATATTAAACATCTTATTTTCTTTCTAACAAGCAATTCTATTGGTTATAACGGTTTGTTTAGTCATCGATTTGTCCAATAGGATGCAGCCTTTCATTCGTGTCACGTTTGTCACGTCGTGCCATTACTGACATTATGCAATTTCCGGATTCGGCAGAATTAATATTGAGAAATTAGCGTGTGTTTTTTTGTTTTCTAAATAATAAAATTACATGCTTCCCAAAATCTGAGCCCAACACTGTAACAATGAGATAAATTTTCGTTTACCTGAAATGATTCCATCCCTCATTATTTTCTAACAGTACAAAATATCAGTCTAGATTTAGAGTTTTCCCGTTATTGTCATAGCTTGAGCCCTAAACGGCGTGAAAAAATTATTGGGGACATAATTGCATTAGATTAATATTATAAGGATTTGAAAACAGGCCTGGGTATAGCAATTTGTATGTATATTAAGACAGTCACTTTTGTAAATTGCCTGTATGGAAATAACCTACTTTGGAAGCAAAATTTGTTTAATTTGTTTTTTCCTTTTTTCCTCAAAGATAAATTTCAAGTTTCGTGGTAAGCAGACAAATCTCGCCATCTAAAACCTAAAACCTTATTAATAAGTGTTTTCACTCGTGGCAGCCATTAACATTTCTTCAATCGTGAATATTTGGGTTTCAGTGATGTTTGTGTTTGTTTGACATGAGCGCAAATAGAAAACAGACACTGTTCACGAATTCTATATCTCACGTGACAAAGCCAAGTTCTGCAGAGAGTACAAAACTCGATAAATAGTTGGGTTCCATGAAAGAAAACCAAATCACACCTAGTTACAAACTTCAATTACGAAGATAGCTCCATTTAAAAGCGAAATAATCAAGTTAACAAAATGACAAAGGTCAACATCTTCCTTTCGTAGATTTGAATATCTAATGTCTATACCGAAAACATAACAATTCAGCTTAGAATATTCCTCCCTTCTTCCACAAATAATACAATGATAAGCTTATATGTTTTTTTGGAAACGGAAGTCTCCAAGTCTCACTTTCTTTATCATAAAGAAAGTGACCAATCCTTATAAGGCTTTCATCATGACCAGTATCACCAACGGCTGTGATTTTGCCTATTCCTTTATTTGCCGTCGATATATTTTTTCTTTCATTGCTTATTTAATATTCTCTTCAATATTCATGCCGGTTTAATTTGGGATTTCGATGGTATTGTGACTCCGTAACAAATCAGGACGAACACAGCCTGAATTATAAAACGAAATATTCCGGAAAACATATTGAATTTATCCTTAAAATAATGTCATAAACATTGAAGTGTGCAAATGCAGTGCACGTCAGTAGAAATTCGCCAAACGACAGCTATTAAAGGTGACAAAATTAAATTAATCTAAAATCGGATTATACCAGCCGAGGCTATAACGGTGTATGACTATGTTCAAGTTGAATAGAAAGTTCGTTAAAACAGTCAGTTTGGACATGATAAATTTGAAGTGGTTAACTAAAAAGAATCTGGAAATTCGACTGATACATCGTTCTATTTGTGCTCATGTAAAATTTGTATACGAATCGATTTAAACAGGCCGGTTTTCGCTTAGCTATTATTTACTGACCCAAAAAGAAATAGAAGATACCTGGCACTTCTTGCAAGAGAAAATACAGTTAAGAGAACGATCGTACCTGTAAATGCCCTCTGTCATATGGTCTTGTGTTAATTGATAAGAATACATCGATGCGGTTGGAAATTGTTCTTTCATATTACATTTATGACTCTAGGTTCTTGTTCCTACCAGTTCATTATTGACATATATCCATTGTTTTCAACAGTTTGTTAACTGGCACTTCTGACAAAACTGTTTACGATAGTTCTTCTCTATATCCAATGAACGAGCTGACTTTAGTTTTTGTGTGTTTACTAAACTTCAAAACGTCAAGTGAAATTATAATTTGAAATCGAAACTGATTAGTGTAATAATGATCAACAGTGAAGTTTGTGAACCATAACCACTTTCTTATCCTCTAATTATTCCGTTTCAACTCAGGGCTTAAAATTAAACAAACAAACAATGTTAGATACTGTTTGAGATCATCGCAGAGCTTCGCGCCGTTAACGCGGAAGTCATGGGTTCAAATCCCGTTGAAGTTGAAGCCATAATTTTGTTTCACTTTTCAGGATGCAATTGCACAACTGCGAGGATCATTTATTCACTTTACACTCTATATCAGCAGTTCATATCATGTATCACTATGAAATCACCACGTTTCAGAAGGAAACCAAAAGCTTGGGGATCAGGGTTAACTGACAATAATAACAGGAAGTGTAATCTCGACTCGCGCGAACGCGTTCCACTCGCACAAAGAGTTCAGTTTACACGCGTGACAACTGAAAAGCGTCAAGTACTTCCACGCGTGGCGTCAACGGCTTATTAAGTCAATATTTTGATGGTTGATATTGAGTTTTAAGTGAGCGAGTTTGTTCAACTCAAGTGCAAATAAACCTTAAAGAAGTGCTTGTTTTTTTATTTGCCATAAAGGTCAATCGAGTAACAAATTAAAACTGCAAAAACAAAACAAGTGTAATGGGCCCCACTGTAGCAAATGAAAAAAAAAAATCAAATTGATTTAAAATAAAAGTAAAAATCCAAGATTATATGTTATACATGCTTATGGCAGCTCTAGGCTACCATACACTACTAAAATGATTACTTTTTTTTTTTAAGAAAATACTTAATTTTTTGGCGCCAAATTGCGCCAATGAAATGTCATTTTATATCACTGTCTTTATATAGTGTTGTAATAAAATAATAAAATCACAGGACCTATCTGGAACTGAAAATATAATTTTTAAGAATGAAGTAAAAAACCCAGGCATAATCCATATTTATAAATAAAGCAAGGGGTCACACGGTCATACCCATATTAAGTTACAGTGTACTTTTCTGACTAGAAACAAGCCGGCAGTGTTACCCTTGAAAAAAATATTAAGCTATTTCACGAGAGGCTATTGAAGAACCTACACAGCCTGATTTCTCACTCAGATATATAAGAACCTTTTTGACTTGGAAAAATGCAGGTAAAAGTTTGGTCAGAAATATGAGAAAATTACCGAGAATGTAGTTCACGTTGAACATATCCAAAGATTAGAACAATACATCGACCAGTTTTTGTGTGGGTTTACACGAGGTGTATTAGTAATCCCACACTTAGCCATGAGCTGAGATATTTTTGTATTTGTGGGTTTGTTTGCTGGTGGTTTGCGAGAGTTGCGCCAGCCACGTTTTGTTTTCAGCCTGAAAAACGAGGCGTCTTAAGATATTTTCGTTTGGTTTGGAGTATGTGATACTGTTAGCCTGAAGACAGAAATCTAATGTTCGAAAGACTTTGAAACCGATTGCCCTGGAGGTAATTTGATCCGATCATAATTAACGGGAGAGATAAAATAAATCAACTGATTTCCTTGGCCACATATATTTGCCATCCAGGCAACGCTTCCTTTTACTGTTCAATTATCCTCAGATATATCAGTCGCCTGAATGATTTAAATACAAAATATCCATCACTTTACAATTTTGATTGTTCGTCCTGCTAGCGTCTTCGTCTTTTGATCTTCAGTTTTAGAGTCCTATTAACCTAAACTACAATTATACTGAGCTCGGTGTGTGGAAAGGTAACTAGGGGGTAACCTTAAATCTGCGAGTTTTAACTTCTTTCTCTGAAGCTAAAAATAAGCAAATGGCGATTCAAACAGGACAAGACCAATGGGAATTCGTTTTAAGACATTTTTTGAAATAATTCTAAATTAGGGTACGTTTGGAGTGATCAGAATGAAATTTATATTATGAGCTTTTTAAAGAAATGTTTACAAGTGTTCTTTCGCCCCCTCTCCCCAATCCCCTCGCCGCTCTTCGCACTTCGCTCCCCACTATCCCGAACGGTTGGAACAGGGAGTATACCCCAAATTTGACCATTTTGCAATATTTTACTTTTTGTTATCTTCAGATAGATTACATCAAGACCTTTCATTTCCAAAAAGTTTCACGAAAAAAGATTGCTTCTAAAGAAAGTTATGAAGAAAAAACGATTCTCGCCATTAATTATTTCCAATCGAGAGCCGTCAACAGTTGGTCAACATGTACGTACAAAAAGTCACGTAACATGAGGGCCGACGTGTTTGTAGATTCACCCGAAATTCGAAAGCCGCATCTTGCAATGTCCGTACAAACATAACAGACTGTGTCCGCGTTTTCAAGTTAGAATATACCGAAATGCGAAATTGTTCGGTACTGAATTGAGCCGAAGCGCTCGTCTCAACCGGGTCTCAAGTGACACCGGATCGCATCACTGATTAGGACAACTTGAAAATTGCTCGCGGCTGCATAGTCTGACAACAAAACTGTGTCGGGGAATTTTATTTTTTTCTCTCCTTCGAAAGTTATGAGTATTTTCGTACAGAGAATACGTGTTTTGTCAACCCTCGAAGTTTAACTGTGTGTTAAAAGCTAACCAGACTAGTAATCAAAATTCCCCGACACAGTTTTTGTGTGTACTGCGCTTGCGTAGTCAACACTATGCACTTATACCGTAAAATTGTTAACAAAAGAAATGTTAACAACGCTCTATTGTTAACATCAAATCGATAAACAAACCACAGACAATCGATCAAATCAATAACAAACCACGGTTTCCGAATTTTAATGGCCGGCGCTTCGATACCATACACAATAATGTAAATCAAGTCGATACAATAGCAATGAATCAAGCCTTCGATAAAATGCGCAATAAATCAAGCCTTCGATACGAAATCCTCCCTTCGACGCGATCGCAATGAATAATAATAATAACTAATTTACATAGCGCTTATTCATCGCTGTTCTAAGCGCTTTACAAAGTATAATGGATAAAAACTAATGAATCAAGCCTTCGATAGGATACCCAATAAATCTAGCGTTCGATGCGATCAAAATTAATCAAGCCTTTGATAAAATACGGGATAAATCTAACCTTCGATACGATCGCAATGTTTCAAGCCTTCAATAAGATACGCGATAAATCTAACCTTTGATACAATACATGCATACATACATCAATCACAATGAATGAAGCCTTCGGAAAGATGCAATGATCTAGCCTTTGATACGATACGCAATGAATCAAGCCTTCGATAAGTTACGCGATAAATCTAGCCTGCGAGCAAGCTCTCTTGGCGTTTTTGGAGGGAAAATAGAAAGAGCGGGGAAAAGAGAGCTTGCACTATGTCTCAGAATTTTGAATGCCGCCCCTCAAAACCCCTCGCCGTTTCCAGCTGTTTGAGCTGTCAAAATTTGGTCAATTGAAACTTCGTGGTCGTCTCAATTTTCTACGTAACGCAATGCCTTGTATTCGATCTCACACGCTCGAAAGTCGTTTCTCGAAAATTACTAAACGGATCGAATCGAAAAACATCTCTATCGAAAGGGGTTTCAAAGCGCAGGACAGCTAGAATATTTGTTCCCCGTTTGTTAGAAATTCCGCTCTGAAATTTCTGTTGCAAGGTTTTGCATATTTAATTACAAAAGCCAGTGTGTAGTATTTAACCTTCGATACGATCGTAATGAATCAAGCCTTCGATAAGTTACGCCATTAATCTAGCGGATCGTTTTCTGTACTTGCCAGTAAGTTTTACCCTGGTTCTGTCAACACGTTTAACTACATGAACATTATTGCTTGTTTATACATTGGACCTTCGGTCCCATCGATTTGGCAACGGATCGTAGATAAAACATTTGACACATACGCCATTGACACGCGAGGTGTCAGTTGCGAGTATATGCCGGCTCATTGACTCTCGCGAGAAACGAGACGAGACAGTGTTGTCTATAAGATTCCATGTGAATGCGGCAAAGTATATATCGGTGAAACAGCGATATCGATGCGTGAAAGAATAAAGGAACACGACAGAGACATGCAGCTTGCAGGTACTTAGAACTCCGCAGTTTCGGAATATGCCAAAGGAGACTGGGCACCTTCCTATTCTCGGTTTTCACTGTCACGCCATAAATAAAAAAAATAAAAACCGTTCAATGAATGAAGTCAAGGAATTGACATGTCATAGATAATGAATAAATAAGGAATCAGTCCAAGTCTCAGGTCTGTGCGGTATTCCGTACTCGAGTTATTTGTCAAAATGTTCCACACAAATTTATAGAGCTCAGTATGGAAACGCCATGTTGGAGTCCCTCTGATCAAGTAGTCTCCACACTTTAATTTAACATTACTTTGTTCTTTTTGGTTTTAACTTGGCTTGTGAAGTCAGTCACTATCTCAAAATAATGAATTTATACTTTTTTCTTCAAGCTTAACATAACTGATCAGTTTTGAAAAAAAAAAAAATTATCAATACAGTTCAATTCACATTCCTCAAGTCTTACAACTCTGTTTCTGTAAATTACATTCTTCATATTTATCAAGATTAGATAAATAATAAATTTATCTGGCAAGTAAAATTAACACAGTTTGTTATGATGTGAATTTTATTTTTATACACCCTTCCCAGTTTCTTCCCTTCTATCCCCACCATCCTTTCCTTATTTTGAGTAAATCATATTTAGTGACAAAGACTTTACCACTTCCAAATGATAAATCACCTAGGAAAAACCTTGCAGTACACACATGTACGCGTTGCGTACCTATTTTTTAGAGAAAGGTGTCAAGAACACGTAGCGATGTTTTTCGCTTTCTCTCGTTCAATTTCGACCGGAAACGAACTTGATTTGTGGACCGATATACTTTTTGAAATTGAGCGCTTTATTCGAAACAGGTTAATTTTTTTACTTCAAATGAATACATATTCGTAATCTACAATTCTTAACCTTTCAGGAAATATATACTTTATTGGGGTTTTTGTTAAACGTCCGACCGTAAAACAGCGCCAACGCATGATGGTCATTTGGGGTATACTCATTAGTTTTCAGTGCGCTTATGACTGAAACAAGACAGCTATTTGATAATGTTCCTGGACTTTATTGCTCAGCTGATACAGAAGTTTCAAATCTGTTGATAGGAACGCTTCTAAAAACAACAGTGCAACTTTTCTATCTTTTCTATATATATTCTAAAGTTCTTCTAAAAAGTCCAGTGGATCACGTGTAACGTGTTTACTGCTGAGCTTTTGGCACCTCTTCAATGAAGATCCGGGACATTGTAGCCCAACCGGTGTACGCGTCAGCATTCTTGTGGCCTTGGTTGCAGTTTCCAACCCAGAATCCCACTCGCACCTTTCCCTTGTGAATGTTGTTACAGTGACCTTCAATATGGCGGTGACGGTGAAGATCGTGGTTCTTGGTTCTCATGTAGAACGCACCGTCAATGGATCCAGGAGAGCTGCACTCGGCACCATTGAAGGTGAAATACCAACGGCTACAGCAGTGGTCACAATTAGCAATCCTGAGATTACCAGCAAAGTAAACATGGAGGGAAGTGTCTGTGAAGTTCTTCATGAATTCACAGTTCTATGAAGAGAATTATCAATAAAATTGTTAATAAATGTGTTATAATATATTGGGAGTATTAATAAATGATCTGATATAAATGAATATATGGAACATTGAAAGTAAATAAGGTGTTGGAGAATAGACATACTTGTGTTCGATTACACCTATACCCTTTGCAATTGCAGTATGGTGTGACGAGGAATATTCGTCTTTAGTATATACCAACTCGGCGACCTCGGAGTTTTAAGCAATCTGATTGGTCCGCTAACTCGGGATATTCAACATTAGTATATATACGTACCAAACCAGTGAATAGTGCTTTTCGCGCGTTCTGATTGGCTAGCTCGGAAATAGTCTTTGCTATTCACCTCCCAGCAAAACAAAATGACTTCGCGTTTTGCTTCGTTGATCAAAGCAGAAATTATTTCCACTATGTCACTATGTCACTATGTTATCGAAAATACCTGAATATATTTTTTAGTCGTGTCACTTAAAAAATCGCCAAATTCTGTCGTGCAAAATGTTTTGTCTACTATCGCCTAGCTAGAGTACGTCAGTGACAACGCTCAGTTTTTAAAATAATTCGAACAGTTAAGGTAGTACAACTGGCTAAAATGCTCCGAAAAAGGACCCTTTTTGAGAACTGTTTCAAATCCATTTCAAATTCCATAGAAGAAGTTGTTAAGTCATTTTTATCAGAGAAACAGATTCTGAAATCGACATTTTCATTTTCGTAACGGGAATGTGTGAAATTGATTACCTCGCAAGCGGTGTAAAAATCAGTTTTTTCTAATTTTTAGGTTTATGTTTTAATTAGTAGTCATAATTTTTGTTTTATAAACAGTTATGAAGAAAATACATGAAATATGAGTTAGCCGCAGTGAAACAGCAAATTCTGTGTTAATTATTAACAGGCATTAAAATCAAGGACATGACTCCCTTAATTTTATTCAAATTGAATGTTTTTTTTGCGGCTAAATGCAGAAAGATTACTTAACATGTGGACAAAAACTGTGCCAAATTTCGTCAGCATTGAGTTTTTCCTAGTGGCAATTTGTTAAATTTTATCACATGTAAGTCAAAAAGACGCCGAATTCGACGAATTCAATCAGTTTTTCATCGCGATTTCTCTGCAAATTGATCCGCCATCTTGGGCATTGTACTTACCAGCCTGATCAACATGAGCACACACGAAAAATAATCTGGAATGTTGTGCGAGACTCCCGTGAACAAAATACCAGAGCGCATGTCCTTAGCTTCCACCGTTCGATACTTACGTCTGCAAATCCAAGATGGCGTCTTAAAATGGCGCCCCAGACAACGAAATTCAATCTCTCCGCTTTCTCCAAAACCCACAAACGGTGGACTCTTATCTTTTGGAATTGATCATAATAATGTTTTATCTACCAGCTGGCTGAAAACGAAGGCAACTTTATATTTTACGACTCACCCAATTGTACTACCTTAAGCCCTTGAAATGGTTCCAAACGCTGACTGTCCAGTCCAAATAACTTTAAAATACAATTCCTACCTGAATCAGTGTCGTTCAAAAAGCAAGAAGTCCCTGCCAATGATCGATTTAGTTTTTTATTCGGATCGCCGACTAATCTAAATATCTCTAGGCTGGAAAATATCCTGGTTGCCGTATCAATAACTGTCCAAACTGCTGTGGCTTCTCAAAACTTTTCTGCTTCTCCCCTCCAGTAAATTAGCAGCAGTATAACATCAAATGCAGTGGATGCAGTCACAAGGGAGAAATAACTGAACTGGAATTTAAGCTTATATGAAAACTTCGGTTAGAAAGCAGCATCTTGTTCAACGGCACTTGCAGCTTCAACGTCAGTTTCTCTGGCAATAGTAACCGACAGAGCTTGTAAAATACGAGGAAATAGAACTCGTCGCTATTGGTCCATCAGTAAAAACGGAAAAAAGAATAATTTTCTCCTTGAAATCGTCAAAGTTCATTCAACAATAAACATAAGAGACTTAATATTGATCGCCTGATGTTGCCATGTGACTTTTCCCGCGCTGTCCTCGGTCGCGCGAGTAGGGTTCCACTTTTGAAGGATTTTTCCGATTTTTCGCGGTAAAAAAAATCTATAATTTTGGAGCTAGCTATTTCACTGGTTTGGTAATACTAAAACAATTGTTCACCTCAGTGTCGGTGAACAGCGGATTGGGATCCTCCACTATTCACCTCCACTTCGGTGAATAATTGTTAACTATTCTTTGGAGACAAGTGGGAGAACCTTGTCAAACTATATATAATGTTTACTAACCTACCTTAATCACACCAGAGTCTCTGCCATCAACCTTTTTCCACGTGCATTCTTTCCAGTTCATGTGCGAGGAACGCTGAGGCGTTCCTGGAGTTCCACTCTCTCCATTGTCCCCTCGCTCTCCTTTTTGGCCGGTGTTGCCCTGGACACCAGGTTCTCCCTTTGCTACTTTCTTTCCTTCAGCACCGGGTGGTCCCCGGGGTCCAGTCTTTCCCGGGCTACCCTGGGGTCCAGTCTTTCCCGGGCTGCCCTGGGATCCAGTCTTTCCCGGGCTGCCCTGGTCTCCTTTGGTTCCGTCACGCCCGTCACGGCCAGGTGCCCCAGGGGAACCCGGCATGCCATGTATGCCGGGAAGACCATTTGTCCCTGGCTGCCCACCGTAATATAACGAGACCTGTCAATGAAATGACAATGGAATAAATTTGAGAGAATCATCTTAGTTCAAGCAATAATAAGATTACAGGAAGTTTTCCAGAGTCTTGATGTGATAATCAAGCCTGTAAATTTAACATCAAACTACCTATGCATCGATTGTGTTTAGAAGCGACAATTATTGGATATATGGGAAATTTACGCTGAAATATCGGTTCTTGGTATAAATATATATCAAGTTGAACGTTACATGTAAAATCCCTTTCATTTATCCTCGAACTAGAACATATGTTCTCTTCTGTGGTATTGTTATTTTGGGTTTATTGGGTAGGTTTTTTTTAGGTGTACGGTACAGAACTAACCCTTCCCTCCTGTCCCCCACCACGTGAGGACTATATTTAGAAACGTTATCGAAAGCGGGGCAAAAAATTGGCGCTGACTTTTCGGTTGAGTTTCAAACTCTACCTTCCGCTGCCGACAAAACTTGGAGGGGGCATCCGTCCAGCTACATGCCTGGAGGTAGCCCAGGCTTCGGGCTGACAGGCGGTGGTTGACTTTCGACTAGGGGTCGTAACCGGGGGAGGTGGGGAGGGCGGTGCTCTGGGCACTTTGTAGCTGTCAGACTTGAATTCTGTTTGTTGAATTTCTTTCAAGTTTGACTGGTGTGCAAGTGTTGGTTAGATTGCTTCAAAACATTGACTTTGTTTAAGTTTAACAAGCTGGACACACTGGCTTGTCACTCAGACAGGGCTGCCTGTGTTTTTTATTGCTGGACAACAGCCAGGGTGGGTTCCCTCAGGGCGATACGGTTTTGATAAATCCAGGTATATATATATTATATTATTACTACTGTTGAGAAAAAAACACTATACAATAAACTCACTTTGTTGTCACTTGGTTTGCTGCTGCTGTTGACCGTCGCAGAGCTCAAGGTGATCAGCGGTAACATCAGTACAAGTAACATGATCAGCGAACTTTCCTTACGAGATTTGCCCATCGGTAACATTTTGGTCTGTGGATATAAATAACACAGCAATGTAAGAAATGATCATTGTTACTTACAGTACAGATTACACGTGACATTTGTGTGATTGGGTTCTCTTGTTATTCGATGGATTTGCTGTTATTGTAATATAATTTCTCTGCTCACAGTTGGACTGGTTTACAAAAAAAATTAGCGGCTAATCTAAGTAACAAAACAAAACTATGACTAGTGATGCCATTTACATTTATATTCTTTGTACATGTAGCACTAAACATAAAGTGATACTGTGAATATAATCCCACTTTATTTTGTTAACAGTAAAAAAGATGTTTATTATTATTATGGACATTTATATTAGCTTTTCAGTTTGGTTTCGTTGTGAAGTGCGACCAGTGTGCGTTCTCATATGGCCACGAATAAAGTATCAAATACTGCGCCTGCCTGTAAAGTTCAAAATAATAAATCTATTTGAAAACCTTATCAGTTCTTATTAGAAAGCGTAAGTCGAAATAGTGCCTACCTTCTTACTGTGACTGTAATCATCTGAATGAAAATGATACTCCTGTCAGTATATCAGAACGTTTTATCTCTTTTGTTGACCGCGAAGTTTCACGTTAAAACAGGACAAAACACGTTTACACGTTAAAACAGGACAAAACACGTTTACACGTTAAAACGGGACAAAACACGTTGATGACGTGTAAAGTGTTGAAATACGTGGAGAACTCTAATTGGCGAGATCATTTCTAAATTACCCAATGACATGGAATCTTACATTTTGATTTGTTTTATTTTGTTTAATGAGTTTCATGTTAAAACGGGACAAAACACGTTTACAAACTGATGACGTGCAAAGTGTTGAAATACGTCGAGCACACTAATTGGCGAGATAATTTCTAAATTACCCAATGACGGAATCTTTTATTTTTATTTGCTTTATTTTGTTAAGTCAACAACCGAAATAGATCACTCGCTGTAGAATTCCCACGCAAAGGCGAAGAGTCAATTTACTCCACTTTTTGGGTTACAGAATAAAACTGATCATAGACGCATACAGTTTGGAAGTTCGGTTACATTGATCAAAATTTAACAGTGCTGATGTTTTCCATGTCTTTGGTGAATAGCGATCTAAAGACGTAACCATAGTTTCCTTTACGAAAACCCTTAAAAATACATTGAACTGAAAACTGAGCTTTCGTTTGCTAGCTGATGACGTGCAAAGTGTTGAAATACGTCGAGCACTCTAATTGGAGAGATAATTTCTAAATTACCCAATGACATGGAATCTTACATTTTTATTTGCTTTTTTTTGTTAGGTCATCAACCGAAATACTAGATCACTCGCTGTAGAATTCCCATGCAAAGGCGAAGAGTCAATTTACTCCACTTTTTGGGTTACATAATAAAACTGATCATAGACGCATACAGTTGGAAAGTTAGGTTGCATTGATTATATGAAATTTAACAGTGTTGATGTTTTCCATGTCTTTGGTGAATAGCGATCTAAAGACAGTTTCCTTTTCAGAGAACCCTTAAAAAGAGATTTAATTGAAAACTGAGCTTTCGATGATTTTGCCAAATTAAAACCAGTTTGGGGTGATTATCTTCATTTTCAATGTATTTTGTTTCAAATTCGTATTTTAAGGGCTATGACGTTTATCTTTTTCTCCAAAAACTCCCGTAAACTTCTAAAAGACACTTGAACCGACATTAAACTCAGTTAACCTATGTAGATCATTTACCTTTGAAGTATATCTGTGCTTGGGTTTGTCCAAACGAAACACAATCCTAAACTGTGTATAAGAGAAAACGAATGTTAGTTTGAACATGATCTGAAAACGAGAAAATATTTCAAAAAATTAAATAAATCCCATGCTTACACCGTCAGTTTATGCAGTCTTGACTTTTCGCTGCTCGCAGTTAATTGGAGTCAAATTTTTACCTCACTTTTGCATTCTTTGCTTAACGAGTTTCTCGCCAGAATAACATGTCGCGTACAGATAAGACGAGCAGTCCTATTGGTCGGTATAGTTACAAATTGACCAATGACAAGAAGTGTAACGCTTTTATCAATTTGTTCCGCTTTAGTTTTAAAGAGTGAATCATTGAAAACACTTCCAAGTTAAAAGTTCGAGCAGTATTGATGGTCAGAACATCTAGAAATATTAAATGTTAATATATTAAAAAAAAATTGAATATTATTTCTCCCTGTACCACAGTCAATAAAGTATTTGAAAATCTACTTGAAAGCCTTATCAGATATAAAAAGTCGAGACGAAGTTAACCGGGCAAAATCGGCGGCAAAGTTTACAATGATTAGCTGAGAAAGAAAGAAAGGAATTGTGTTTCCTTGAATCTTTCCCCAAATAAACAAACAAAGCAAAATTATTCCCTTTACAGTTTAATAAGCGTAGTCGAAAAAGTGCCTACCTTCTTACTGTGGCTGTAATCATCTGAATGAAAATTATTCTCTCCGTATCAATATATCAGAACTGTTTATCTCTTTTGTTGACCGCGAAGTTTCACGTTAAAACAGGACAAAACACGTTTACTAGCTGATGACGTGCAAAATGATGAAAGAAATTATTCTAAAAAAAGAAACAATATAACTTATTTTCTGAATATTATTTCTCCCTGTTAACACAGTCAATAAAGTATCAAATACTGCTTGTAAAGTTTGAAAATCTTAATGAAAAATTAACCTTATCAGAAACGTCGACACGAAGTTAATCCTGCAAAATTGGCGGGAAAGTTTACATTCAACGATTAGTTGAGAAATAAAGAAATTGTGTTTCCTTGAAGCGTCAAAAAACCAACAAAATCAAAACTATTCCCTTTACAGTTTAGTAAGCGTAGTAAAAAATGTTCCTACCTTCTTGCTGTGGCTGTAATCATTAGAATGAAAATGATTAACTCCTGTCAGTATATCAGAACTGTTTATCTCTTTTGTTGACCGCGAAGTTGCACGTTAAAACAGGACAAAACTCGTTTACTAGCTGATGACGTGTAAAGTGTTGAAATACGTCGAGCACTCTAATTGGTGAGATCATTTCTAAATTGCCCAATGACAAGGAATCTTACCTTTTTATTTGCTTTATTTTGTTTTAATTAATTTCACGTTAAAACAGGTTCGAGAGCTGATTACAAGACAACAACCGAAATAGATCATTTGCTGCAGATTTCCCATGCAAAGGCTTGTGCAGTCAATTTGCTCCACTTTTTGGGATACATAATAAAACTGATCATAGAAGCATACAGTTGGAAAGTTAGGTTACATTTATTATATGATACATATATTATATTTGTTAGTATCTATTTATTTTTGTGTGTCCCCAAATTAGTATGGGATTTTCCCAGGCTATAAGGCATTGACACGGTAATAAAGTTTCCTATTCTCTATTCTATTCTATGAAATTTAACAGTGTTGATGTTTTCCATGTCTTTGGTGAATAGCGATCTAAAGACGTAACCATAGTTTCCTTTTCAGAGAACCCTTAAAAAGAGATTTAATTGAAAACTGAGCTTTCGATGATTTTGCCAAATTATAATCAATTTTCAGTGTTAGTTAGATGTTAAGGACCACGCGTCGATTAATGAACACAAAATAGGAAGGTTACACATGTATCTCCGTTTTCGAAATAGTTTGTTTCCAATCCGTAGTCAATAAGGCCGCGAAATCGTTTTTCTATTTTTTTTTTTCAAAACTCGTGTATTCTTCTAAAAGACACTTGAACTTGACACGTGAGTCAATTTACTCCACGTTTTGGGTTACAGAATAAAAACTAATCATAGCCGAATTATTCAAAGACAAATACAGTTACAGTGGTCAAAATTTAACGGTGTTAATGTTTTACTTAAAAAAACTGAAAATCTGCACGATTCGAGTCAAATAAATTTAAACACAAAATGAGAAGGTTATCTGCGTTTTCAAAATATTTTGTTTCAATTCGTATTTTTAAGGGACTAGGCCGGTTTATCTTTTTTCCCAAAACGCGTGTATTCTTCTTACAGACACTTGGACCGACATTAAACTCGGTTAACATACAGTATATAGATCATTTACCTTTGAAGTATATCTGCGCTCGGGTTTGTCCAAACGAAACAAAATCCTAAACCGTGTATAAAAGAAAATGAGTGTTAGATTTCACCACGAAAACGAGAAAATATTTCCAACAATTAAATTCAAATGTCATGCTTACACCGTTAGCTTGTGCAGTCTTCTCTTATCGCTGTTCAAAATTAATTGAATCAATTTTTTCCTAGTTTAACTCACTTTTGTCTTCTCAGTTTGCTTAACAAGTTTCTCGTCAAAACACGTTTGTGCATCAGCGTACATATAAGACGAGCAGTCTTATTGGTCGTATAGTTACAAATTGACCAATGACAAGAAGTCTTACATTTTTATCAATTGTTGTTTTGTTTTGGAGAGTGACACATTGAAAAACACTTCAGAGTTAAACGTTCGAGCAGTAATGATGGTCAGAACATCTTGCAATTATCCACAAAATATTAACCTAATATAATTAATCGAATTTTCTGAATGCTATTTCTCCCTGTAACACGATCACACATACTGAAACTATAAATTGTACCAAAAATTTTTTAATAGAATGAGGATAGCTAAATGATGACGCTTATTGTAACTCGTTGAGATAAACACATTCATTTTGTTCAGAACATTGATAGTAGGTTTTCTCATTTCAATGGAAGCCATGAATACTACAAATTACTAGTTTTATAAGCCCACGTCTACTTGGAATAAAACTCTATCATAACCGAAAGCAGTACGTTCTCTACGTTAGCAAATAAAATGCGAGTTCTGTACGATTGACTTTGTACCTTTGCAAAAAGTATATCCATCGCCGTTTATTTGCTGTTAGATTCAAATCATTATACAACTTTTGGAACCATTTCTTTTGTTTTTTCCTTGAATTACAGGATTTATGTCCCATTTCGAAATTACTGAAACCCAGAGTGGATAAATAATACCATCTGTTGGAAGCATACACAAGCTGATGGGCGCAAAATGGACTACTACCTGTGAAATTGGCTTAGGTGAGTTTTTGTGTGTTCTGAGTGTTTTTTTTTTCTTTCTTCAAAAATGATATTCTAGCGAGACAGGTACATGCAATTAATTGAATAATTTACCTTTGATTAGTAACTCAGTGCCTGCGTCGTCTGAATTGAAACAGAAAGCTAAATGGGGTAGAAGAGGAAAACGGTGTTAGATTAACATCAAAACGAGCAAAATAATCAAAACATCTTCGAGCTTACATCTTCAACTTGTACAATCCTCTCTTGTCGCTGGTCAGAACTGAAGTAAAATTATATTTTTCTTAGTGAAGCAACTTTTTGCTTTGTTTATTGATCTGAGGTTCTCGTCAGAACAATTTTTTGAACCAACTGACATACATGTCAAATTCTTATGTTCAATATAACACGCCATGTTATTCGCTAGAACTGTTTGCTTACTCTGCGATTTGTCCAATGGAATGACATCTTTCATTTCTGCAATAATAGCTCAGTCTTTTCTACACAAATTAGTGCGAGTCATATTTTGTTCTTTCTTTCAATGAAATTCTGCACTAGTTTTTATTTTTATTTTTTCAAAATCTGCGAAAAATAAAATTGCTGTGAATTTCAGTGGCAAGAGATAAGTGCTTACTTCCTCCCTAGAAAACAACAACAGCTTTTACACTATTTCGCCCGTTGTTGGCATGATTAAAAATAGTCCAAAGCCTGTGAAAAGTCTTTTCATTCTGTTTGCCAGCCTTGAATGATTTACATGTAAATGGAATATTATTTAAGTTGGATAAAATTGTAGAAAGAGGTTCTCAGATAAGTGAAATTTGCGGGAACCCCTGATATTAATTAAAGCGCATTTGTTGTAGTTACAAAGATTGCCGAGTCTGGAGCTAGTATCTTCGTCTTTTATGGTGTTCATGAACATTTTTCATTACTAACGTTTGGTTTAAAAGTAACATGTTCACGGGATAATCGAGTTTCCTTTACAAAAATTATAATGATTTCTACCAAAAATCTAGCTTAATAAAAACTTCGGACACCAATTTGGAACATGGGTTCATTTGGTTATGCTGGCGCAATTTTTGTTGTTGAATAAACGTTGTACTGAATACTAGCCAGCGATGAAGCTCTTTTGGGGCTCGCAGACTCGGTAAATACGTACGCAAATGACAAATTGTATTGGCATTAGCTTTTTGTAATGTTGAAAATATACTGACATACTGGTTAATAAATTTATTTCCCGAAACTGTTTTTTTCCTACTAATGAATGTATCTGAGTTTTACAAATGTTGGTTTCGAGGAAGGGCCTTTTTAGCAGAAGATCGAGTTGTATTCTATTTCAATTAATACATCTATAAATTATTTACCTTTGAAGTAACTCAGCGATTTGGTTGTCTGAATGGAAACAGAAAGCTAAACGGCAGAAGAGAAACAACTTAGCGTTACATTTAACATCTAAAACATCAAAACTAAAAAAGAATTCAATAAGGTAATAAAAGAACTGCTGCTTACATCGCTCACTTCTCCAAGCTAAATCCTCAGCTAGTTTTATTTTTTCGGTTTCTTACTTTCTCAGTTTGTTTAGTGAGGTTCTCGTCACAACAAGTTTGTGAAACAACATATCAATATTAAACATCTTATTTTCTTTCTAACAAGCAATTATATTGGTTATAACGGTTTGTTTAGTCGTCGATTTGTCCAATAGGATGCAGCCTTTCATTCGTGTCACGTTTGTCACGTCGTTCATTACTGACATTATGCAATTTCTGAATTCGGCAGAATTATTATCTGCTGCAGAATGATGAAAAATTATCGCGTTCTTGTTTTCGAAATAATAAATTTACATGCTTCCCAAAATCTGAGCCCAACACTGTAACAATGAGATAAATTTTCGTTTACAAATGATTCCATCCCTCATTATTTTCTAACAGTACAAAATATCAGTCTAGATTTAGAGTTTTCCCGTTATTGTCATAGCTTGAGCCCTAAACGGCGTGAAAAAATTATTAGGGATATTATTGCATTATATTAGATTAATATTAAGCTTATAAGGATTTGAAAACAGGCCTGTATAACAATTTGTATGTATACAGACAGTCACTTTTTTAAAATGCTTATTTGGAAATAACCAACTTTTGGAAGCAAAATAAAACTTTTGTTTTGCTTTGCAAATAATTTGTTTTTTCCTTTCTTCCTCAAAGATAAATTTCAAGTTTCGTGGTAAGTAGACAAATCTCGCCATCTAAAACCTAAAACCTTATTAATAAGTGTTTTCACTCGTGACAGCCATTAACATTTCTTCAATCGTGAATATTTGAGTTTCAGTGGTGTTTGTTTTGTTTGACACGAGCGCAAATAGAAAACAGACACTGTACACGAATTCTATATCTCACGTGACAAAGCCAATTGCAAGTTCTGCAGAGAGTACAAAACTCTATAAATAGTTGGGTTCCATGAAAGAAAACGAAATCACAGCTAGTTACTAAGTTTAATTACGAAGATGGCTCCATTTAAAAGCGAAATAATCAAGTTAACAAAATGACAAAGGTCAACATCTTCTTTTCGTAGATTTGAATACCTAATGTCTATACCAAGAACATAACAATTCAGCTTAGAATTCAACATTCGTCCCTTTTTCCACAAATAATATACAATGATGTATAGATGTTTTCTTTCTTTTTTTTTGGGGGGGGGGGGGGGGGGGGGGGACGAGAGGCTCACTTTCTTTCTTATAAAAGAAACTGACCAAGAATTTCATCTTGACCACCAACTACTGTGATTTTGCGTATTCTTTTATTTACTGTCGATGTTCTTTTCTGTTATTACTTACAAGTTTTAATTATCTTCAGTATTCATGCCGGTTTATTTGCCATTTCAATGGCATTGTGACTCACTAACCAACCAGGACCAAAACAACCAGGATTATGAAACGAAAAATAGGCGGAAATTAATTGAAAACGTATCAAATTGTCATAGACAGTGAAGCGTGACTAAAAAACAAAACTCATTAACGAAACTCATTGAAGAAATTCGCCAAACAACAGTAGGTGACAAAATTAAAATTCAGCTAAAATGGGATCATACCAGACTAACGGTATGACCATGTTCAAGTTGAATAGAAGGTTCGTTAATACAGTCAGTTTGGATATGATAAATTTTAAGTCTGTGGTAGATTTTAAAGAAACGAAATTCGGCTGATTACATCGTTCTATTTGTGCTATTGACAAATTTGTATACGCATAATTTAAACAGGCGCTCGCTTAGCTATTATTTCCTGACCCAAAAAGAAATAGAAGATCCCTATAACACTACAGACTGAAAAATCAAGAGAACGATCGTACCTGTAAATGCCCTCTGTAGTCTTGTGTTAATTGATAAGGATACATCGATGTGGTTGGAAATTTTTCTTTCATAATTATTAGATTTATGGCTCTAGGTTCTTGTTCCTTCCAGTTCGTTATTGACCATATATCCATCATTAACTGACACTTCTGACAAAATCGTTTACGATAGTTCTTCTCTATATCCAATGAACGAGCTGATTTTCGTTTTTGTGTGTTCACTAAACTTCAAAACGTCAAGTTAAATTATAATTTGAAATCGAGACTGATTATTGTAACAATGATCAACAGTGAAGTTTGTTTACAATAACTACTTTCTTATTCTCTAATTATTCCGATTCAATTCAACTGCTTAAAATTAAACAAGCGAACACTGTTTAAAATCATCGCAGCAAGAGATTTGCACCGTTAACGCGGAGGTCATGGGTTCAAATCCTATTGAAGTTGAAGCCATAATTTTTGTTTCAGTTTTCAGGCTGCAATTACACAACTGCGAGGATCGTGTCTTCACTTTACATTCTATCTGCAGTTCATATTATATTATGGTTAATTTATATTAACCACTTCATGTATCACTGTTTGAAATGTCTACTCAATGAACTCTGGTTTAGTAGTGTATGGTAGCCTAGAGCTGCCATAAGCATGTATAACTTTTAATCTTGGATTTTTACTTTTATTTTAAATCAATTTGATTTTTTCATTATTTCATTTGCTACAGTGGGGCCCATTCCACTTGTTTTGTTTTTGCAGTTTTGTTTCTCGATTCACCTTTCTGGCAAATAGAAAAACAAGGACTTCTTTAAGGTCTATTTGCACTTGAGTTGTACTCAATATCAACCATCAAAATATTGACTTAATAAGCCGTTGACGCCACGCGTGGAAGTAGTGACGTTTTTCATTTGTCACGCGTGTAAACTGAATTCGTTGTGCGAGTAAACACGTTCGCGCGAGTCGAGATTACACTTCCTGTTTTTATCCTCAGTAAACCCTGATCCCCAAGGTTTTGTTTTCCTTCTGAATCGTGGTGATTTTATTTGTGAATACCGCTTACATTACAGTCTATACGATTAATATATTCAGCTTTCATCCTCACCGAATTTTAGTACTTATTAGGCTACCATACACTACTAAACCAGAGTTCATGGCCGCTATAAAGTTTTCAAAAGGCTCTTATTTTACAATCATCCAGAAAAAAAGGTTATTATTACTTAAAAAAAAAGAAAAGAAAGGTGTTTTCGCAACCTAACTTACTTTTTGGCGCCAAATTGCGCCAATGAAATGTAATTTTATATCACTGTCTTATAGAGTTGTGTTCTGTCATTCCCTCTCCTTTAATATATATTTTTAATTACAATGCGAGCTTAGCACACATGTCAGCAATGTTGGACAATTGAATTAGCAGAGAAGTGGCAAGGGTTGTGTTAGCATCTATAAATTTGTTGAGAGAGATTATTTAGAAGCGCATGTCACGAACTCTTACTAATAGTTATGTTGAACAACTGAATTACTGGAGAAGACACAAGAATCGGGTTAAAATTAATTTTGGAAAGAAATGATGGTATACAGTAAAAACCTGCATCATTAGAGCCTAGTGGATTATAAAGAACCTACAGGCTGAAATTTGGCGGTTGAACACCTAATGCTTTAATGCTTTAATGAAGTACTCCTAAAAAAACAGCTTACGCTATACTAGGAGGTGTAGTTAACTATAAACTCTAGCTAAACTTTATGTACAATTTACTTAAAATATTTAAAATATTTATAAGCGCACTTGTTTCAGCCGGCCTGATATTTGAAATAGGTTTTTAATTCGAAAAGTCCGTTAAAGTGACAAAAAGGAGCTGTTAAGTAGTAACAAGCATACCGTAAAAGCTCTATTTAGCCCCCCCCCCCTCTCTTTTAAGCCCCCCCCCCCCCTCTTTCGTCAGACTGATGTAATAATGTCTTTAAAGAAATATTCTCTGTTGTTTCAGTCACTTTGTATGGAAACACGGTCTTTAATTTCCAGAACTATCGTTGAGTTAGGGTATAAATGACATTGCATTTGTAAGACGGTGATATATAACCCATTTCTTGTTCTATTTAGTTTGTGGTGTAACAGTAAAGTTTGAAAAATGAATGTGAATTTTCTCGAAAATTTATGATTTGAAATAAGCCCCCCCCCCCCTCTCTATTAAGCCCCCTCTCTAATAAGCCCCCCCCCCCCCTTCTTGAGGCCTGAAATTAAATAAGCCCCCGGGGGGCTTAATAGAGCTTTTACGGTAATACATGTTTATGAAATAGAAGCAAAGGGCCACACCCAGTTAAGTTACTTTTCTGACCAGAAACAAGTAGTTTTACCCCTGGAAAAAAAAAATTAAGCTATTTCAAGAGAGGCTATTTTAAAAGAAACTATACAACCTTATTTCTCATTAGACATCCCATATATAAGAACTTTTTTAGGCTGACTTGCGAAAATGCAAGTAAAAGGTTGGTAGACTGATATGGCAAAGATGCTATTGTTATTTCGCGCCCTTACATAATTCCATGCACTTGAAAATCACCGAGAATGTAGTACACATTGATCCAAAGATTAAAACAAAATGAATCGACTAGTTTTTGTGTGGGTTTACACGAGGTATAACCCACATTTAATCATGAGCTGAGGTATTTGTGGGTTGGCGGTTTACGAGAGTTGCGCACACCACATTTTATTTTAAGCCTGAAAAACAGACATCTAAGATATTTTCGTTGGTTTGTTATGTGGCATTGTTAGCCTGAAAGACATAAATTTAATGCATGTTCGTAATATTTCATTATTGCCCTGGAGGTAATTTGATCATCAGTTAATCGGAGAGATAAAATAAACAAAAGTACTTTCCTTGGCCTCCTTTTACTGTTCAATTATCCTCAGATACATATCAGTCGCCTGAATGATTTAAATACAAAATATCTACCACTTTGCCATTTTGATTATTCGTCCACCAGTGCCTCGTCTCTTGATCTTTTAGGGTTATTTTAGGATCCCATTAGCCTAGACTACAATTAAACTGAACTCGCGGTGTGTGGGGAGGAGGGCGGAAGGGTAATCTAGCTTTTAAAAAGTTCGAATTATAACTTATTTCACTGAGGCTAAAAATAAGCAAATGGCGCTTCAAACAGTACCCTGGGTACCAGAGGTTTATTTCTCCGTCGCGTCGAGATCCGAAGTCGGCCGAAGGCCGACGACGCCCCGGCGAGCGGCAGAGTCGCGAGAAATAAACCTCTGGCACATGGCGCATTGATTTACCGTTCCCGTTGAACTTTGATCATTTTTAACGTATTACATTTAAACCAATCACAGCGTAAGTGTCCTACTGTGATCACATGTAATGGCACGTGGAGATATGACAGCAGATAGTTTTACAAGGTATTCGTTCGTTCAAATGGCGGTATTCGTTGAACGAAAACAACTCCTGTAAAAAGGGTCCCTACCTCGAAGTCTTCGCTATCGTGCCGATTATGTGAAGCTGGTGTGGTGTTTAATGGTGGATACGTTCGGAAAACGCCAGAAAACTAAACATTTCAGGTAGAGTATCAGAGCTTTTGGCGATCGACAATGATCTTTCAGTCGGCCCGCGAATTCTCTGCAAGAAGTGTTTTAATCGAACGATATGAGGCAACTCTCAAGGAGTTAACCTCCTTTAAAGAGCGGTATCATGAAAATTTATCCCACTGGAAAGCAGACGAACAGCATGCGCGAACTAAGCGATGTTCAAGCTCTCCTGGTTTGGGCATCAAAAAGTCTCGCGGTGCAGCATTTGCAGATATCAACAAGCCTTCGGCCGCTAAAACCTCCTTGCGGCGAATAAAATTAATAATGCCATCTGTCTGCTCGGCGCTTAATTCGTCGACACCGTCGAACGTTTTTAAAACTATCGCTAAGGCCTCTTCAAGTGCTTTCTCCAAACTTCCATCAGAATCCGCGATTATTCAACAACATGCAACAACACAGAACTGAACAACAACAATCACTGTTCTATCGATCACTGTTCTATCTCTTCATCGCCTCGTCATTCACAGGCTTTTTTCCCCGCAGCGTACTATTCTTGTCAACCAATCACAGAGACTATTAGATTCAAAATACCTTAGGGAGTCGTTAGGAGCCAATCAGCAATCTAGTCCAAATTCTGGACTAAATCCATTTAAGCAGGCTTGCCATTGGCTCGGCGTTATCAAAGCAATAGCGCCCTGCTCCAGAGGCTTTTCGCGCGGGCCATAAGAGAGATTTGAAACCGGAAACCGCGCAAGAAAAGCCTCTGGCACCCAGGGTATTCAAACAGGGCAAGACTGAGGGAAATTCGTTTTAAGACATTCTCTCTTGTTTTCTTTAAAATCATTCTAAATTAGGTTTTGGTGTGATCAGAGTGAAATTTATTGCAGGGAATATTCCTCAAGAAAATCAAGAAAATTTGCTTTTGTTTATACGCCTTTATGTAAATTGAATTTGGAATCCACTCATTTATTTTCAGTGCGCTTATGACTGAAACAAGACAGCTATTTGATAATGTTCCTGGACTTTATTGCTCAGCTGATACAGAAGTTTCAAATCTGTTTATACGAACGCTTCTAAAAACAGCAGTGCAACTTTTCTATCTTTTCTATATATTCTAAAGTTCTTCTAAAAAGTCCAGTGGATCACGTGTTTACTGCTGAGCTTTTGGCACCTCTTCAATGAAGATCCGGGACATTGATTTCCAGCCTGTATATGCGTCAGCAATCTTCTCGCTATTGCACTTTCCAACCCAGAATCCCACTCGCACCTTTCCCTTGTGAATGTTGTTACAGTGACCTTCAATATGGCGGTGACGGTGAGGATTGTGATTCTTGCCGATTGCCATGTAGTACGCACCGTCAATAGGTCCAGGAGAGCTGCACTCGGCGCCATTGAAGGTGAAATACCAACGGCTACAGCAGTCGTTACATCCATAAATCCTGAGGTTACCAGCAAAGTAAACATGGAGGGAAGTGTCTGTGAAGTTCTTCATGAATTCACAGTTCTATGAAAATAATAATCAGTCATTAATCTGGTGATTGATAGTAATTTTCGGTAAGGAAGGGAGAAGGATCGTGTTCAGAAAAAGCTAAGGATGAATGGTTCGCAAAATTAATGAAACTGCGGAAATAAGTTATTAGTTTATAATATAAATAAATGATTTCGTAATAAATATACAGAACATTGAAAATAAATGAGGTGTTGGGGAATAGATATACTTGTATTCGATTACACCGATACTCTTTGCAATTGCAGTATGGTGGCGAAAATTCGTCTATATTTCCTACAGACAAATGGGGGAACCTTGTCAAATACACTGTATGCCCGTGTGGTTACCATGGTAAATATAACACTATCAAGACGAAGCTATACATTGTGCCGCTTTGTTGTTAAGCTATATATTATATTTAGTAAAAATCTACTCGTATACTAATGCAAATGAGACAATCTGATTGGCTGAGCTACTCATATACTATTGTAACAATAGAGTGTTTCTGTCGAGGAACTATCGGCTGATAGTTGCCCGCGGAAATTTTATGTTCTAAAAAACAAATATTAGCCCGAGAACGAAGTTCGAGGGCTAATATGCTAGTTTTTTAGAACATAAAATTTCCAAGGGCAACTATCAGACCGATAGTTCCGAGACAAAAACACTCTATTGTCGTTATTGTTCACCACTAAATTTTCCGTGCGGCGGCCTAAAACTGAAAACCTCATGAATTTATTTATTTCGATTTCTAACACACTGCGACGCTTGGAGCTTCAAAAATAGTTTTGCATTTCAACTTTTGTCTCGTAAATACGTACAAAACTTTAGGTTAACACTTCGGTATTACTTTTTCAAAAGTTATAAATCGACTGAGTGATTTTTCAGTTCCATCTAAATGAAGTATGATTTGTATGAAAAACGGCGGCAAAACCTGGCGCGGGTTCCCCCAAGTCAGTTGAATGAAAAGAAAGCAGGACAAAAAGTTTTCTTCGGATTATTTCTTCGCTCAATCTCTTCTAAAGTTTCATATATTCTGGAAAATTGTGCAAATGATTTAGCACAAAATGGAAAGATCTGAAATAATTGTGGAGCTGAACATTATATTCATTTTACAAGTCAAACGGACAACCGTCGAACGGAGTCGAAGGTTTCACGGCAAACGCTTGACGAACTGCCGTATTTAAGCTTCGTAACCGATATTTATTGTGCTGATTCAAGCTGGAATTGACAAGCCTCTTGGAAATACAAGGTAACAATACTGAATAGGCTAAGCTTAAACTTGTGGTGTAAACAGGCTGTCATTTTTTGGACGAATTTGTGTCGGTTTACCGATCTTTCCGTAAATTGTTTAGTGTTCTTTCATTCGCATTTGTTGTACATTTACAGGAATTTGCCATTAAATATTTCGTTCCAAACTTCGTCCATGCCCATGTTATGAAAGAATTGATAGAGAGTAAATTCTCGCTATTTTTTTAATTTATTCTTTCAACTGTTTAGCTCAAAACTGCACAAAACGGTTGTTTTTCGCTTAGGCGGGCACTATCGATCCGGGGTTTTTTGCCCGACGGGCACTATTACCTGACAGTGTCTCTCCGCGGATGAACACTATCACGTCACGTGTTCGATTTAAGCCAATCAGAATCAAAGAAAATTTAGTGGTGAACTATAACAGACATCAGTGCGCAAAGGCTTGAGGTCGTCTACAAAATTGCGGTTTTCGTTTCTCTGAAGTTTCGGAGGAGGATTTAGAGTTATTACTAAACAAGTGTTATGATTTGGTGCGGCCTCATCAACTATCACATCATAGAAATTGAGAGCGAATAATCTAATTGTTAAATAGTGTTTAGTTACAAACTGACGTATTCATTTACCTGGATCACACCAGAGTCTTTGCCATCACTCTTTTTCCACGTGCATTCTTTCCAGTTCATTTGCGAGGAAAGCTGAGGCGTTCCTCTAGCTCCACTCTCTCCTTTCTCCCCTCGCTCTCCTTTTTGGCCGGCGGGGCCCTGGACACCAGGTTCTCCCTTTGCTCCTTTCTTTCCTTCAGCACCAGGTGGTCCCGGGCTGCCCTGGTCTCCTTTGGTTCCGTCACGCCCGTCACGGCCAGGTGCCCCAGCGGAACCCGGCATGCCATGCATGCCGGGAAGACCATTTGTCCCTGGTTGCCCACCGTAATACAATGAGACCTGTCAATGAAATGACAATGGAGTAAATTTGAGAGAATCATCGTAGTTCAAGCAATAATAAGGTTACAGGACGTTTTCCAGTGTCTTGATCTCTGTAAATTTAACATCAAACTACCTAGGCATCGATTGTGTTTAGAAGCGACAATTATTGGGTATATGGTAAATTTACGCTGAAATATCGGTTCTTGGTATAAATATATATCAAGTTGAACGTTAAAATCTCTTTCATGTACTTTCATTTATCCTCAATCTAGAGCATATGTTCTCTTGTGTGGTGTTCTTATTTTGGGTTTATTGGGTAGCTTTTTCTAGGTGTGCGGTATAGAACTACCCCTTCCTTCCTCCCCCCCCTCCCCTCACCCCTGTCCCCCCCCCCCCTGTTTATTTCAGTGATTATTTTCGTGTGATGACTAATGATCATTCTACCAGCTGACATGTTACTACTGGTAGCTCAACACAGGAGATTATATAGAACAAAGAAATGGCAGAACCAATGAGTGATTTGGGCATTGTAATTTATAGATATATGTTAGGTGTTTATATATATATATTATAAATTTTGTTTAAAATTTGCTTTTACTGATCTCAAACGATAGATGCGGCTACTGTTGAGAAAAAATACTGTACAATAAACTTACTTTGTTGTCACTTGGTTTACTGCTGCTGTTGACCGTCGCAGAGCACAAGGTGATCAGCGGTAACATCAGTACAAGTAACATGATCAGCGAACTTTCCTTACGAGATTTGCCCATCGGTAACATTTTGGTCTGCTGATATAAATAACACAGCAATGTAAGAAACAGTTATTGTTACTTACAGTACAGATTACACGTGACATTTGTGTGATTGGGTTTTCTTGTTATTCTAATATTTCTCTTCTCTCAGTTGGACTGCCGGGTTTACAAAAAGGACAACTTAGGAAGTGCAATTACTGGGATACAATTTTTAACGCTGGAGGATTCGGACCGATGAATTTAGAGGCCAATCTATGTAAAAGAAAAAACAGAACTTGACTGGTGATACCATTTACATTTATATTTCTGGTACATGTAGCAATGAACAGAAAGTGATACTATCAATCTCACTTTTGTTAACGGTAAATACGGATGGAAATTTATGTTAGCTTTTCTTGGTTTCATTGCGAGCGGCCACGTGCACTGTGCGTTCCTCTCCTATGAACACGAATACACGGTATCAAATACCGCGCCTGCCAGTCAGTAAAGTTTGAAACTTATCAGAAAAGTCATCCTCAGAGATCGAAGGAAAGTTTGTTGGGCGAGACGAAGTTAATCGGGCAAAATCGGTCTGACGAAAGTTTACAACGAGAAAGAAAGAAACTGTGTTTCCTTGAATCTTTCGTCAAATAAATAGAGAAAAGCAAAATGATTACCTTTACAGTTTAGTAAGCGTAGTCGGAAAAGTGTCCACCTTCTTCTTACTGTGGCTGTAATCATCTGAATGAAAATGATACTCCTCTCGGTATATCATGATCAGAACTGTTTATGTCTTTTGTTGACCGCGAAGTTTCACGTTAAAACAGGACAAAACACGTTTACTAGCTGATGACGTGAAAAGTGTTGAAATACGTCGAGCACTCTAATTGGTGAGATCATTTCTAAGTTGCCTAATGACAATGAATCTTACAGTTTTATTTGCTTTCTTTTGTTTTAATGAGTTTCACGTTAAAACAGGTTCGAGAGCTGATTACAAGTCAACAACCGAAATTTATTATTTGTTGAATTCCCATGCAAAGGCGAAGAGTCGATTTACTCCATTTTGTGGGTTACAGAATAAAACTGATCATATTGAATCATTCAAAGACGCATACAGTTACATTGATCAAATTTAACAGTGTTGATGTTTTACGTACAGTATCTTTCGTGAATATAGCGATCTAAAGACGGGACCATATTTCTCCTTTACAGAGTACCCTTAAAATGAGATTGAACTGAAAACCGAGCTTTCGATTTTGCAAAATTTTAACCAATTTTGTTAAACTTTCTGAAAACCTGCATGATTCCATAAATAAATTTAAGCCAACATTAAGGACCCCGCGTTGATTAATGAACAAAAATGGGAAGGTTAGCTGCGTTTTCAAAGTATTTTGTTTCAAATCCGTATTTTAAGGGACTATGACCTTTATCTGTTTTCCAAAAACTCCCGTATACTTCTAAAAGACACTTTAACCGACATTAAACTCAGTTAACCGATATGTAGATCATTTACCTTTGAAGTATTTCCGAGCTTTGGTTTGTCCAAACGAAACAAAATCCTAAAAACGAGAAATTATTTCAAAAAATTAAATCTTATTTCATGCTTACACCGTCAGCTTGTGTAGACTTCTGTTCTCGCTGTTCAAAATTAATTGAAGTCAATTTTTTTCCTAGTTTACCTCACTTTTGTATTATTTGCTTAACGTCTGTTTCTCGTCGATCAGAACAAGTTTGTGCAACAACGTTGAGATGAAACGAGCAGTCTTATCGGTCGTTTAGTTACAAATTGACCAATGACAAGAAGTCTTACATTTTTATCAATTTTTATGGGTACTGCGCTTGCGCAAGTGCCCATTATTGTCGTCGTCGAAGCATTCTTAACATTCCTTCGTAAGACTTTTTTGTAACAATTCTTTGAATAACTGAACATGATATGGCATTGTTCGATTGTTTCGCTTCATTGACAGTGGTGTCAAGTGCAATGCTCAAAAAGAAGATTGGCATATTTAGTGAGCTACATGGAGAGAAATTGCGTTGCAAAATAAATATGAAAGACACGTTTGTTTTTAAATGTTTTTATTTACGTAGGTGTATTTCTTTGACAACTGCACGAACAGGGTCGCGTTTGATTGAGTCACATTGTCGAAGCTTTTGTTGAGTAACCGCCGGTCTTTTAGAGTCCTTCGTACAATTCATTTGTTTGAGTGGTACTATCGTTATTGAAGTTTCCTGAAATAAAGATAATAAATATTATCAGTTGCTAAAAAGGGAATAGGTAGTAATGTTTATGTGGGAGCTGTCAGTTTGTTTGGCTAGGCTTCAAGGAGACTTACGTTTAAGCCTCACGCGCGAGGGGCGAAGCCGCGAAAAGAAGACGGCGAGCTAGTTTACTGGAGCAGAATTTTTGAAAATCATTCCGGCGCAGCTTCAGTTGTTTAAAACGAGCAATTGATAACTGAAGAGATAAATGAAATTTCTACAGGTAAAAGGTTGTCGCGTGACGTGATATTCGTTAACAGGTGACCCTCCATAGGAAAAGGGGGCTTATCGCATCAGCGTTTCAAGGCGTTTATATTTGAAACGCATTTGAAACCCGTTTGAAATAATTTGAAACCCGTTTGAAACACATTTCAAACAGTGTTAGAAACGTTTACTTTTTTCAGCGTTTGAAACGTGGAGAAACGCATTTGAAACGCCCATCTGCCAACAACCTGCATTATTATTACCACTGAAGCATAATTATTCGACAACACAACAAATGCTGGACTGAAGATGGTAAACGGTAACTTCAGGCGTCGTTAATGAAATTTAAAAAAGCTAGATAAATCACGGTGGTGCAGTCACACTTTTTACTTTTGATTAAAAGTTCAGTAATATTCCATCGTTAGGTCGATCAATAAAATAAACAACAAGAAAGTTTTTAAAGAGTGCATAGCAGTATTCTCAAAATTAACGGAAATGTCAACAAATATGATGCGTGAACAAGCTATCACATTATTTGTCAACTCCTGTAATTCTGTAATTACCTTTCCTTTCGAGTATGAATTCAAGATCGTACGACATTCCAATGCATGAATTAGTATTCTTGGAGCGTCGTCTCCGTTGATTTAAGCTTCATCTGAGTCGCAACCATCGAAAACCTTCCACTCGGTTTTCGTACAATATTTGGACAAAGTCAATCAAGTTCCGTATGCGAAGCCGGTCGCTTCGCCAACAAGTTAACTCGCCCACACTGAAGTCAACTCGCCTATACCTAGTAATTAATTTGTTTAATAAGAGAACAGCGCGTAAAAGTGTTCTAAAGACGCTGGAATAATCCTGGGGAATAACCTCGTTCTAAAAGCATGTTTACGTGTATAAATACGCGAAAGATATCAAGAAAGATAACAGGAATGTTCAGGTGTATTTCTTGTTCTAAAAACGTGTAAGCGAGCACGTACACAGTATAAACATCATTACATGTGTATAAATTGACGATCTTGCAACGTTTTTCAAACACTTCGCAATGCATTGAGCGTGCACCTAAAACAGATACGCTCGGACAAGGCTTGACATACTTACTTACATGACATCGACAGCAGACAAGACTTCTAACCGCAGATCGAGCATAACGCACGCAACACTGACGTTTGTCACGGAGGTTCATCAGTTCTATGCCTCGATTCCAAGTGAAACCAACACAGTACGATAACTCCTCGTTTTCTTTCCTGTAATGTTACAATAATTTACCTCAATGTATTAACTCCTCTCATACTTGTAACTCTTGCGGGTCGAAGACGTCAGTGTTATCTTTAGTTTAATCAGTCCGCCGATCATCTGTTCACAAAAGCGCGACATTCTTTTGTATCTTGAATGAAGGAAATGGCGGTCGATTTTTACATACGTTTGTAGTTCTGTTTCAATTTTTCAGTTAATGCACTCTATGGATTTTTTTGTGTGTTAATTCTACTAGCTGTTAGCAGTTTTTTATTGCGTGCGCCATGTATCCAGCATGATCCAGAGAACAGATAATAATCTACGGAATGTAAATTAGGCTACGACCGTCGATGATGCATACAAGATTTACGAATGAACTTTATAATTTTAGAAACTTTACACGTCATCGATTCTTAATATTTTGTTTACGTTTAATCCATGATTATGAGCTGCCCCTTCGAAGCTATCCGTATATCGGATACTATTTTTGAGCTAAAGCTATAAAGTTCCCGCTTTTAGCATTTATTAATAGGACTTGTTTCCATCACGCTTGAACCGGTTCTGCAAAACTTTTTCTATTCATTCGTCTAATAGTTCGTGCGCGAGCTTCCCTACAAAAAAGACCCTAGTTGTCCGGCTCTGTTATAAATTTGGCCGGCGTATGGCCGTTAACCTCTGTAATGGAAATAATTATGCACATCTTAATTAATTATTTTTGTGTTTCAAACGCAATGAAACGCGTTTCTTCTGTTTGAAACGCCTTCAGTTTGAAACCGTTTGAAACACATTTGAAATGCATTTGAAATAATTTGAAATGCGTTTGAAAAGCATTTCAAACGCTGCGTTTAAATGCGTTTGTAAAAAATCACCTTAAGCCCCCTTTTCCTATGGAGGGTCACATTATTTTAATAAATTATTTATTTATTTTATTTATTTATTATCTACTCATTTAGTCACACGCGCGCGAGGGGTGAAGTCAGAGAAGAAAGTATTGCTGAGGGACCAAATAATTTTGTTATGCTAGCGTGAATTTACAACTCTTTGAAAATCTTTCAGAGCTTCAGTTGTTGAAAGGCAGCTGATGTGCAATTTATTTTTAGATTCTGTTATGTCAGCGCGAATGCTGCTGTGTAAACAAAGATATTACAGTATGACGACAATCAGAAGAGTATGAGTGATGAGTGATTTGAGAATTTTGTTATGTCAGCATGAATGCTGCGAATGCTGTTGTGACAAAGATCAAAGCCGCGTGCTGGATTGCAGAAAATTAATTCACCGCGCTTTCGGGAGTCTGACGTTGGACATCGTGACAAAATGATATTAGAAAATGGATTTTAGATCTACTATCAGTCCGGCACAGTTATCAGTTTTGATAACCTCATGACGTCACAACATGGCGCCTGTTCGGAACTCGGTGAGTTTTCGGAGAGACTCCACTTTGCTCGTTTATTTTTCGGTTGTGTTCGGGCTACCTACCCAGAATTCCAGGCGTTAACCTCGAGAGAACAATGATCTTCAAGTGTGCATATAAAATGGCGACCATCGGCAAACAATTATACGAGATTTTCCTTCGCGATTTGAAGAGGTGGTTCAAAATGACAGTCAGTTTCAGGTATGTTTTTTCACTTTGCCGTCAATTTTCAATTAGTTGTAGATTTTGTGGTACACGAAGAAAAAATGTCGTGATCTTCAATCTATTATCTTTCGATAAAACGCTTATTTATTGGAGTGCACGAAGGATTGTAAGAGTGTACTATGGTATTTTGATTTGCGGTCTGATTCCGCTACTGACCGCCATGTTTAATTGCTTGTGCTTCTAGGTAATGAGTTGAGTTGAAGGGCAGCATTATGGATTTCCATAGGGAAAAAATTGCCTCTTTGTGTCGATTTTGTGCGACTGGATATCGATGATTCGATGCGATGCACGGGTGCTGCGGTGGAAGAAGTGAAAGGAATAATCGCGAGCGTGATCTCAGAGCTCGGTGATCAAGGTATGTTGAGGTATGCTCTCACAGTAGTAATACGATTTGCCCAATATGTAATTATTCATTACAAATATATGCTCAGTGTTTTATAAGCCAGGTTTATGCCAGGCTCATAATAGTTCGAGCTCGCGGCTGAGCTAGCAAACAACCTCAATATGCCATTGAACAATAACGATTCACGATTGTCACAAATAACCCGCTGCTGGTAGAGTCGCTTCGATTAAAATATCTAGGACAGATAGAAGCGACTCTGCGCACGTCGTTGCTCGCGATCGATCGAATCATCGCCTCTCGCGCTTTTGAAATTCTTAGTACCAGAAAGAAACAGTATTTATTTGAAGTCCCATTCTCACAATTATTTACAACACAAACATTTCTTTATTCATACAGATTATTGAAGGGCAAGAAGAAGAGGAACAAAGCACGAAGAAGTTCAAAGCATGTTAAAATGTTTATGCAATAAATCCACTCAATAAATCACGCATCTTTTATGAAATGTTATTGCTTGGTTTTGGTGTCTTTATATTGATCGGCGTTGCTCATGAAGATGAATCGGTGTTATTAATAAGCTAAAGGCGCTTGAGGTCCACCAGTGCGCTAGGACGCTAGGAGGCGGCTCTCGATCGAAATCGAAATGATCTTTGCCAGTTAATTATGGACAAAGATTAATCCGTATTTGCCGGAAGTCAGGGCAAAATTCCTCTTCTAAACCTTTCCTTTTCTACAATTTACTGTACAACCGGAATCAA
This sequence comes from Desmophyllum pertusum, assembly GCA_029204205.1. NCBI lineage: Eukaryota > Metazoa > Cnidaria > Anthozoa > Scleractinia > Caryophylliidae > Desmophyllum > Desmophyllum pertusum. The sequence continues at coordinate 226,239 of MU827781.1, forward strand.
AAAAATTTGGGTAGGGGTGTGCCGCTGGACTATAAAACCCCTTAACCTGTACCGACTACAAAACGCTAATTTTGCGACCCTGTTCCAGACTAAATGTTAAAAAAGATACCCTGTTCCAGACGATTTTTAACGATTTTTTTCTAACCCAAAAGGCTAAACTAGTAAGCAGCAGTTGTAAAGCTTCTTTAAATTCAAAATGGATTAATGACAAACAATTGCAAGAAACTTTATGTGACATGTAATTTACAATTTACGGACAAATGTATCTATCGATTGACAGGATTTTGCTGCGGCCTTTCTATTTCGCTCTTCTGTGACCTCTGGCTCTGTTCGGTCCATTTTATCCAATATTGACACACATGCTGAGCCCTTTTGCAGTTCATTATTGGGGTACCCAGTCTTCTCTCATTTTGATAGAGCCTGGGGATTAAAATTCCGTATGAGGGTTTTAGGTCGAATTTATCGTTAACGTTAAATTCAGCTTATAGAATCTCAAGATCTGGTCCAAAATTTAATATGTCACCCAGCAAATCTACAAATGGCGGACCTTCGATGTTATCTTCGTTGATTCAGGCTTCATTTCCAGACTACACCAGTTAGCGAATTAGAGCTTTTCATTCACTTTATTTTCAGCCATCGGTCCACGGACGCACCTGTCGCATCCCTCGCCCTACGGGCCTGATTATTTTAGTGTGGTTAGCCAAAGCAAGAGATGTTGCCTTAGGGCTAGGGTTATCAAATGCAATACACCAAAGAAAAAAATAACAAAACCAACAAAGTTGCTGCACTATCCTCAATGGCGACAACTCGGAGAACGAAGTCTTGACCTATATTATCAATTGAGAGGTCTGGTGAGAGTTAACGAAAGCCATTGGCGTGGAAATGTTTATATCTAGTATGTCTAGTATACATGTTATAAAGGGATGATGTGGATTCATGACTGCTGGGTAGAGAAAAATATAACTTACTGATTGAAATCGTGAGAGTCCCTAACCCATTTCGTTTAATCGGCTCATGGGCTACATGTATGCGCATTCTCTGAATAAAAATGCAGTAGCCATGAGCACGCCTCGCGGGCCTATTTTTTTCTTTTGTTTTGAGTGAAAAATTGAAAAACACTTCCCAGTTAAAAGTTGGAGCAGTATTGATGGTCAGAACATCTAGAAATTATTCCAAAAAAACAATATGAATAACATATATTCTGAATATTATTTCTCCCTGTAACACAGTCAATAAAGTATCAAATACTGCTCTTGCTTGTAAAGTTTGAAAATCTTAATGAAAACCTTATCAGAAAAGTCGACATGAAGTTAATCCTACAAAATCGGCGGGAAAGTTTACATTCAACGATTAAATAAATTAAATAAAGATTTACTACTACTACTTAGTCGAGAAACAAACAAAAAATTGTGTTTCCTTGAAGCGTCAAAAAAAAAATCAAAATTATTCCCTTTACAGTTTAGTAAGCGTAGTCAAAAAAGTTCCTACCTTCTTGCTGTGGCTGTAATCATCAGAATGAAAATTATACTCCTGTCAGTATATCAGAACTGTTTATATATTTTGCTGACCGCGAAGTTTCACGTTAAAACAGGACAAAACACGTTTACTAACTGATGACGTCAAAGTATTGAAATACGTCGAGCACTCTAATTGGTGAGATCATTTCTAAATTACCCAATGGCATGGAATTTTACCTTTCTATTTGCTTTATTTTATTTTAATGAGTTTCACGTTAAAACAGGTTCGAGAGCTGATTACATGTCAACAACCGAAATAGATCACTTGCTGCAGATTTCCCATGCAAAGGTTTGTGCAGTCAATTTACTCCACTTTTTGGGTTACATTTAACAAATAGATTCCATGTTGCCGTGCGTCTGTTCCGTAATAGATAGATCACAGATGACGTCAAAATGTGGTAAGAACAAAAAAGTGGCCAACGAGCCGCTGCGGCGAGTTGGTCACTGATGTTCTTACCACATTTTGACGTCTTTTGTGATCTATTACTGAACAGACCCACGGCAACATGGAATCTATTTGTTTTATATAATTTTGGAGATATTCGCTTCGGATTTTCACTTGAATGTACGCTAAATAAGCCGATAAAAATTATGTCAACAAACATCGAGTTTAGGCCACAGTGTTTTCGTGCACTCAAATAAAACTTTGTGAAAACTAAACGGCTTAAAATAAACTACAGCTCAACTCAGCAAATGTTTCGAAAAGCAAATATTTAGAGACTAACCTCTATTCCGTCCTGATATGAGGAAAAACAATCTGAATTATTCCAGTCCAAATCCCGTTGCAAGTCGTTTCACGGCGAACAAATATCCCGCTAAATTTCTCGGATTCTGTTTACAATGAGCTAAAGTCCATCATATTTTCCTCCAAGTTCTAGCCAAGCTTGAACAGCCGATTTAAAATTCGTATCAATTGAAGTACATGGAATTTCCTACGGAATATTTCCAGTTTGACGAAAATATTTCTCTGTTTTGAGCGAAGGATTTGTTGGAGCAGGCAGGGCGCCCGCGCGTTTTCCCGCTTCGTGACGTCATTCGTGCGTCTGTACTCTAATAGATGACAGTTCTAAACCAATCACAGCGCGAGTTTTACACAGTAAATTATATAAAATAAAACTGATTATAGACGCATACAGTTGGAAAGTTAGGTTACATTGATTATATGAAATTTAACAGTGTTTATGTTTTCCATGTCTTTAGTGAATAGCGATCTAAAGACAGTTTCCTTTTCAGAGAACCCTTAAAAAGAGATTAATTGAAAACTGCGCTTTCGATGATTTTGCCAAATTAAAACCAATTGTGTTACTTAGATGTTAAGGACCACGCATCGATTAATGAACACAAAACGGGAAGGTTACACATGTATCTCCGTTTTCCAAATAGTAGTTTGTTTCCAATCCGTAGTTTAAGGCAGGAAATCGTTTTTCCATTTTTTTTTTCACTTGAACCGACATTAAACTTTAGTTAACATATGTAGATCATTTACCTTTGAAGTATATCTGCGCTTGGGTTTGTCAAAACGAAACAAAATCCTAAACCGTGTACAAGAGAAAATGAGTGTTAGATGTAACACGAAAACGTGGAAATTGTTTTCAAAAAAATTAAATCAAATTTCATGCTTACACCGTCAGCTTGTGCAGTCGAATCTTCTCGATGTTCAAAATTAATTGAAGTCAAATTTTTCCCAGTTTACCTCTGTTTTGTATTCTTTGATTAACGAGCTTCTCGTCAGAACAAGTTTGTGCAACAGCGTCAGATAAGACGAGCAGTCCTATTGGTCGTATAGAATTACAAATTGACCAATGACAAGAAGTCTTACATTTTTATCAATTGTTCTTTTGTTTTGGAGAATGACACATTGAAAAACACTTCAGAGTTAAACGTTCGAGCGGTATTGATGGTCAGAACATCTCGCAATTATCCAAAAAATAACTTAATATAATTAATCGAATTTTCTGAATGCTATTTCTCCCTATAACACGGTCACACATACAGAATTAAACCATAAAATTGTACCAGAAAAAATGTTAATAGAATGTAGGATAGCTAAATGATGACGCTTACAGTGTAACTCATCGAGATAAGCACATTCATTTTGTTCAGCACATTGGTAGAAGGTTTTCTCGTTTCAATGGAAGCCATGAATACTACAAATTACGCGTTGACATGGAATGAAACTCTATTATAACCGAAAGCAGTACGTTCTTTACGTTTGAAAAAATATAAAGTGACATGTTAGCAAATAAAATGCGAGTTATGTACGATTGACTTTGTACCTTTGCAAAAAGCATATCCATCGCCGTTTATCTGCTGTTAGATTCAAATCATTATACAACTTTTGGAACCATTTCTTTTGTTTTCCTTGAATTACAGGATTTATGTCCCATTTCGAAATTACTGAAACCCAGAGTGGATAAATAATACCATCTGTTGGAAGCATACACAAGCTGATGGTCGCAAAATGGACTACTAACTGTGAAATTGGCTTAGGTGAGTTTTTGTGTGTTCTGAGTGTTTTTTTTTTCTTCAAAAATGATATTCTAGCGAGACAGGTACATGCAATTAATTGAATAATTTACCTTTGATTAGTAACTCAATGCCTGCGTCGTCTGAATTGAAACAGAAAGCTAAATGGGGTAGAAAAGGAAAACAGTGTTAGATTAACATCAAAACGAGCAAAATAATCAAAACATCTTCGAGCTTACATCTTCAACTTGTACAATCCTCTCTTGTCGCTGGTCAGAACTGAAGTAAAATTATATTTTTCTTAGTGAAAGCAACTTTTTGCTTTGTTTATTGATCTGAGTTTCTCGTCAGAACAAGTTTGTGAAACAACTGACATACATGTCAAATTCTTATTTTCAATATAACACGCCATGTTATTCGCTAGAACTGTTTGCTTACTCTGCGATTGGTCCAATGGAATGACATCTTTCATTTCTGCAATAACAGTCGGTCTTTTCTACACAAATTAGTGCCAGTCATATTTTGTTCTTTCTTTCAATGAAATTCTGCACTAGTTTTTATTTTTATTTTTATTTTTTCAAAATCTGCGAAAAATAAAATTGCTGTGAATTTCAGTGGCAAGAAATAAGTGCTTACTTCCTCCCTAGAAAACAACAACAGCTTTTAGACTATTTCGTTCGTTGTTGGCATGATTAAAAATAGTCCAAAGACTGTGAAAAGTATTTTCATTCTGTTTACCAGCCTTGAATTTTTACATGTAAATGGAATATTATTATTTTTAAACAAACTGTGGGGATCATATGTTGGATAAAATTGTAGAAAGAGGTTCTCAGATAAGCGAAATCTACGCTAACCCCGGATATTAATTAAAGCGCATTTGTTGTAGTTACCAAAGATTGCCGACTCTGGAGCTAATATCTTCGTCTTTTATGGTGTTCATGAACATTGTTCATCACATCACATTGTTCATTGCTGTTAAATAAACGTTGTACTGAATATATATACTAGCCTGCGAGGAAGCTCTCTTGGGGCTCGGTAAATACGTACGCAAATGACAAATTGTATTGGCAAACGACAATTTTACTGAATACCTTTAGCTTTTTGTAATGTTGAAAATATACACACTGGTTGATAAATGTATTTCCCCAAACTGTTTTCTGCCTACTAATGAATGTATCTGAGTTTTACAAATGTTGGTTTCGAGGAAGGGCCTTTTTTAGCGGAAGATCGAGTTGTATTCTATTTCAGTTATTACATCAATAAATCATTTACCTTTGAAGTAGCTCAGCGACTTGGTTGTCTGAATGGAAACAGGAAGCTAAACGAGAGAAGAGAAAAAAATAAGCGTTACATTTAACATCTAAAACATCAAAACCAAAAAAGAATTCAATAAGGTAATAAAAGAACTGCTGCTTACATCGCTCACTTCTCCAAGCTTAATCCTCAGCTAGTTTTATTTTTCGGTTTCTTACTTTCTCAGTTTGTTTAGTGAGGTTCTCGTCAGAACAAGTTTGTGAAACAGGATATAAATATTAAACATATATATTTTTTTCTAACAAGCAATTCTGTTGGTTATCTATATAGAACGGTTTGTTTAGTCGTCGATTGTCCAATAGGATGCAGCCTTTCATTCTTGTCACGTTTGTCACGTCGTGCCATTACTGACATTATGCAATTTCTGAATTCGGAAGAATTAATATCTGCTGCGGAATGATGAGAAGTAATCGCCGTGTTCCTGTTTTCTCAATAGTAAATTACATGTTTCCCAAAATCTGAGCCCAACACTGTAAAACTGAGATAATTTTCTTTACACATAATTTCGTCTCTCATTATTTCTAACATGACAAAATATAAGTCCAGGAATCATTTTATTTCAAGTGTTTCCGTTATTGTCATAGATTAAGCCCTGAACGGCGTGAAAAAATATTATTGATGATATAACATAATTGCATTATGATTAATATTATAAGGATTTTAAAACAGGCCTATGTTTAACAACCTGGTGTGTATAATGAGAGAGTCACTTACTTAGAATGCCTATATGAAATAACCTACTTTTGGAAGCAAAGAAAACTTTTGTTTTGGTGCTTTGCAAATTGATCTTGTCTTTTTACTCAGTGGTGTAGATGGCCGTTTATGATAAGTTGCAATTTTTGTGATAAGCAGACAAATCTCACGCTTCGCCTAAAACCTTAGTGTTTTCACTCAGTCGTGGCAGCGATTAACATTTCTTCAATCGTGAATATTTGGTTTCAGTGGTGTTGAGTTTGTTTGACCCAGCGCAAATAATAAAACAGACACTGCTGATAAAAGTCATGAATAGTTGGGTCCCACTGTGGCTTTCAAAGAAAGAAAACGAAATTATACCTCATTCAGTACAAACTTCAATTACGAAGATGGCTCCATTTTAAAGCGAAATAATCAAGTTAACAGAATGACAAAGGTCAACGTCTTTCGTTCGTAGATTGTATACAAAACATAACAATTCAGCTTAGAAGATTCGTCCCTTCTTTCAAAAACAATGTATAAATTATTTTTGGAAACGAAATTCACCTCGCCTTTCTTTATTATAAAGAACGGAGAGCAATCCTGATAAGGCTTTCTTCGTGACCAGTATCACCAACTGCTGTGATTTGTATTCCATTATTTACTGTTAAGTAATGTTTTCTGTTATTGCTTGCAAATTTTTTATTCTCTTCAGCATTTCTGCCGGTTTCATTGGATTTCGATGGTATTGTGACTCACTAACCAACCAGGACCAAAACAGCCTGAATTATAAAACGAAATAGCCAGAAAACATAAATGTATATGTCCGCACTGAATGTCATAGACAGCGAAGTGACTAAAAATGTACTCAGTACACGTACGTCAAGAAATTCGCCAGACGACAGAAGGTTGCCAAAATCAAAGCCAAATAAAATTCATATACAATCGGATTATATACCAGATCGGACTAACGGTATGACCATGTTTAATTCCAATAGAAGGTTCGTTTAAAACATTCAGTTGAAATAGGGATAAATGTGAAGTGGTTGATTTTAAAGAAACGAAATTCGACTGATTACATCGTTCTATTAATGTGCTAATGGAAATTATATACGAATAATTTAAACAGGCGCTCGCTTAGCTATTATTTACTGACCCAAAAAGAAGTAGAAGATCCCTAGCGCTTCTTGCAAGAGAAATAGAGTACGATCGTACCTGTAAATGCCCTCTGTATTCTTGTGTTAATTGATAAGGATACATCGATGCGGTTGGAAATTTTCTTTCATATTAGATTTATGACTCACCGTATCTTGTTCCTACCAGTTCGTTATTGACATATATCCATTGTTTTCATGATCAACTGTTTATTAACTGACCACTTCTGACAAAATTGTTTAACATAATTGTTCTCTCTCATAATTGTTCTCTATATCCAATGAAAGAAGCGATTTTCGTTGTGTTTTTTCTAAACTTTCAAAACGTCAAAGTTATTTTAAATTGAAATTTGTCACACACTGGTCAACAGTGAAGTTTGTTTACAATGACCAATTCTTATTCTTTATTATTCCGTTTCGACTGCTTAAAATTAAGTAGCGAAGTCTGTTTGAGATGCTTACTTAATGAACATCAGATTATTGTTTAATATTTTATCAAAACAACTAGATTGATAGAAAAGGTTTCATGCATAATTCTAACCCTTAGCTTCATGCAGCTCAGTTGTATCGACTGTATCGTATTATGACTAGTTATGTCAGTCATTGCATTACCCATACAATAAGAACCAACATTCGGTGAATGAAGCTGAATATATTAATCGTATAGACTGTATACTGTGTAAGCGGTATCAAAAATGAAATCACCACGTTTCAGAAGGAAAAAAAAAGCTTGGGGATTAGGGGTAACTGGGGAGAAAAACAGGAAGTGTAATCTCGACTCGCGCGACGTGTTTACTCGCACAAATAGTTCAGTTTAAACGCGTGTCAACTGAAATCGTTCGCGTGGCGCCAACGACTTTTAAGTCAATATTTTGATGGTTGATTGAGTTTTGAGTGACCAAGTTTGTTCACTCAAGTGCAAATAGACTTTGAACAAGTCGTTGTTTTTCTGTTTGCTATAAATACCAATCGAGAAACAAAACCGGGTGATCCAACAAGTGAAAGGGCCCCGCAGTAGCGGAAATAAAAAAATGTATTTAAAATAACATAAATCCTTATGGCAGCTCTAAGCTATCATAAAAACACCATTAAACCACAGTTCATGGCTGCTATAAACTTTTCCAAAGGCGCTTATTTTTATAATCATCCAGAATACTTGTTTTTTATTACTTAAAAAAAGAAAAGTTTCTTCGCAATTTGACTTAAAGTGCCCATAACCTTTTTTTTATTATTTTCTCATCTGAATCTAAACATCACCCAAGGACATTTCTGCGAAAATATTTTGCGATTTGCAGAAAACGCGAATTTTTTATGAATGTATCCTATTTTTTTTTTGGTATACCTGTCCCGCTGTAAGAAGGCCGACGGGCTCACATTTTCCTGAATCTACGTCACAATTCCTTTGTTTTTAAGCCACGTGTTCCTTAATGTACGTCACAGTTCCTTTGTCTGATGTCACGTGTTCCTTAATCTACGTCCCAGATCCTTTGTGAACCGAGAAGGACCCAGGGAGACTAAAGCAAATGGTGATCCAAAATGGCGGCAAATTGAAAGTTTTATAAAATTCATAAACAAAAGCGTTTTCTTCAAATTCGCAATTTCCTTGGGTGATGTTTAGATTCAGATGAGAAAATAAAATAAAAAGGTTATGGGCACTTTAAACTTTGGGCGCCAAAATTGCATTGGCCATTAGTGCGTGATGAACAACCTCGTTCCCAGGGTCTGCGGGAAGAAGAGAGACCCTGGGAACGAGGTTGCACGATGAAATCAGTGCCATTTTATATCACTGTCTTAAAGTGTTGTTGTTGTGACATCCTTCCTTTAATATTTCTTTTTTAATTACACACACATGTCAGCAATGTTGGACAATTGAATTAGCAGAGAAGAGGCAAGGGCAGTGTGTTTAGCATCAACAGATTTGTTGAGAAAGATTATCGCGAAGTTTGATCGCCGAAGTACATGTCACGAAGTTCAACTCTCTTAACAATGGTTATGTTGAACAACTGAATTAATGGAGAAGAGACAAGAGTCGGGTTAAATTAATTAATACATTTCCAAGAGTGAAATTTAGTGAAATGTTTTTATTGGAAATAAATGATGTATATAATTGAAAACCACATATAGAAACCTGGTGTATTAAGAACCTACAGGCTGAAATTTGGCAAGTAAATGACCCAACATATAAGAGTCTGCTTCAGTCTGATATTTGAAATAGGTTCTTTTTGGGAAATAGTCAGATAAGATGACGGAAAAGATGTTGGGTTCAAAATAATAAAATCACAGGATCAAGCTAGAACTGGAACTATAATGAAGTATATAACACAGGCATGATAACATGTTTATGAAATCGAAGCAAAGGGACCACACCCATATTAAGTTCCTTTTCTGACCGGAAACAAAGCAGTTTTTACCCCTGAAAAAAATAATAAGCTATTTTAAGAGAGGCTATTTAAGAACCTACACAGCCTGATTTCTTCACCAGACATCAGATATGCCGGTAAGAACCTTTTTAGGCTGACTTAGAAAAATGCAGGTACAAGCTTGGCTGAAATATGTCAAGATGTTATTGTTATTCACGTCCCGGCCAGATAATTCAATGCACTTGAAAATTACCGAGAATGTAGTAACATGTTGAACAGATCCAAATATTAAAAAAAATACATCGACTAGTTTTTGTGCGGATTTACACGAGGTGTAATCCACATTTAGCCATGAGCTGAGGTATTCTGTGTATTTGGGAGTTTGTTTGCCGGTGGTGTACGAGAGTTGCACCCGCCAAATTTGGTGAAAAGTCTGAAAAACAGACATCTATTAGATATTCATATACAGTAGAAACCCGCTAACTCGAACTCGGTTAACTTGACGAACTCCCCGCTATCTCGAACTATTTTTTTGTTCTCCCTTGGAGTTCAAGTTAGCAGGGTTCTACTGTATTTTCGATATTTTCGTTGGTTTGGTATGTGACATAGTTAGCCAGAAAGATAGAAATTTAATGTTCGAAAGATTTTGAAACCGATTTCGCTATTGCCCTGAAGGTAATTGATCTGATTATAATTAATTGGAGAGATAAGGTAAATCAAGTATTTTCCTTAGCCTCAGATATAGTTGCCGGCGCCTCCAGACAACGCCTTCTTTTACTGTTCAATTATCCTCAGATACATCAGTCGCCTGAAGGATTTAAATACAAAATATCCACCACTTTGCCATTTTGATTGTTCGTCCACCAGTGTCTTCGTCTCTTGATCTTTTAGTGTGATTTTAGGATCCCATTAACCTAAACTACAATTACATTGAACTCGATGTGTAGAAGAGTAACAGTGGGCGTACCTTAAATATGCTAATTTTAATTATTTCACCAAGCCTAAAAATAAGCCAAATGGCGCTTCAAACAGGGCAAGACTGAGGGAAATTCGTTTTAAGACATTATTATGGATCACGATTGATTTTTTTTTTTTAAAGAATTCTAAATTGTGTTGTGGAGTGATCGGAATGAAATTTATTGTAGGGAATATTCCTCAATAAAATCTATAGGGCCGATTATTTAAACGACGTTTAGACGTCGCTTAAGAAAGTCTTGGTCTAACGGGTTTAAACCGGGAAACGGATTATTTAAACGTCCTTTATTTTAAAACTCGCCTAAGCGCGTGTCTAACACAGACTAGCAAATAATAGCAACCTTAGACCTGGTCATGAGTAGGTTTAGACGTAGTTTACGCTTTATTAGTGAAGGTTTGGTGTCATGGATGGAAGTTTCGAAGCCAGACAGCAACAGGAATAGGCTAACAAGCCGAGTCCGAAGAATCAGACAGTTGAGGGATAGATTAAATCCTCTAGTAGAATGCGACGATGACATTTTTCGTAGACTGCAAAACAGTCAAATTTCCGTCGACGGTTTAGGCTCAGAAGAAGTACGTTTTAAGAGTGGATATTTTTACCATACTACGTTTTCAAGAAAAGTTTACTTCAAAAGCATGTCCATAAAATGTTACATAAAATGAAAACTTTTCAATTGGTATCTTCAAAATTATTTCGAAGTCATTAATAAAAATAATCTAGTAGTTCCCTGTAGAAAGCAGGTAGTTCTTGGCTTATTGACTTTATAATTGCACTTCAGGATGAATGGTAGCCCATCACGTTTGGCGAAATAGAAGTTTTGAATTATTTTCCAAGCGTTATAATTAGAGCGATCAGTATAGCGTAGAAAAACGATTATAGCGTGCAAAAACGACTAAGAAAAACTAGAATTTTAAAGAGCGGTTTAAGAAGAAACAATAGCTAGACCTGTTAGACCACGTTTAGACGTGGTCTCCGTGAAATGCGGCTAATCCGCATCCTAATAACACAATTTAGACTCAGCCTAGCCGTGGTCTATGGAAGCCTTGTCTAAACCTCGATTTAGCCTTAAACCAGGTCTAACTTAGACTTCGTTTAAATAATCGGCCCATAAAGTTTGCTATTTATACTACGCCTTTATGTAAATTGCATTTGGAATCCACTCATTAATTTTCAGTGCGCTTATGACTAAAACAAGACAAACTATTTGATAATGTTCCTGGACTTTATTGCTCAGCTGATACAAAAGTTTCAAATCTGTTGATACGAACGCTTCTAAAAAAAACTGCAGTGTAGCTTTTCTATCTTTTCTATATATTCTAAGTTCTTCTAGAAAGTCCAGTGAATCACGTGTAACGTGTTTACTGCTGAGCTTTTGGCACCTCCTCAATGAAGATCCGGGACATTGTAGGCCAACCGTGTTGCGCGTCAGCAATCTTGTGGCCAGTATTGCAGCTCGCAACCCAGAATCCCACTCGCACCTTTCCTTTGTGAATGTTGTTACAGTGACCTTCAATATGGCGGTGACGGTAAAGATTGTGGTTCTTGCCAGTTCTGCATGTAGAACGCACCGTCAATAGGCCCAGGAGAGCTGCACTCGGCGCCATTGAAGGTGAAATACCAACGGCTACAGCAGCCGTTACAATTATAAATCCTGAGGTTGCCAGCAAAGTAAACATGGAGGGAAGTGTCTGTGAAGTTCTTCATGAATTCACAGTTCTATGAAGCCCAATTGTCAATAAAATTGTTAATAAATGTGTTATAAGATATTGGGAGTATTAATAAATGATCTGATATAAAGAATATATGGAACATTGAAAGTAAATAAGGTGTTGGAGAATAGACATACTTGTGTTCGATTACACCTATATACCCTTTGCAATTGCAATATGGTGTGACGAGGAATATTCGTATTTAGTATATACCAACTCGGCGACCTCGGAGTTTTAAGCAATCTGATTGGTCCGCTAACTCGGGATATTCAACATTAGTATATATACCAAACCAGTGAATAGTGCTTTTCGCGCGTTCTGATGGCTAGCTCGGAAATAGTCTTTGCTATTCACCTCCCAGCAAAACAAAATGGCTTCGCGTTTTGCTTCGTTGAACAAAGCAGAAATTATTTCCACAAACAGAGGCCGCTGCACGTCACTATGTTATCGAAAAATACCTGAATATAATTTTTTAGTCGTGTCACTTATAAAATCGCCAAATTCTGTCGTACAAAATGTTTTGTCTACTATCGCCTAGCTAGAGTACGTCAGTGACAACGCTCAGTTTTTAAAATAATTCGAACAGTTAAGCCCTTGAAATGCGTTCCAAACGCTGACTGTCCAGTCAAATAACTTTAAAATACAATTCCTACCTGAATCAGTGTCGTTCAAAAAGCAAGAAGTCCCTGCCAATGATCGATTTAGTTTTTTTATTCGGATCGCCGACTAATCTCAAATCTCTCTAGGCTGGAAAATATCCTGGTTGCCGTATCAATAACTGTCCAAAGTGCTGTGGCTTCTCAAAACTTTTCTGCTTCTCCCCTCCAGTAAATTAGCAGCAGTATAACATCAAATGCACCTCGTTCCTGTAGTGATTCTTTAACTGATACTTTTCAATCGATCGCAAAACGAGAGACTTTAGACATTTACACATATGCCTCTCTGATCTCGTTCTGTTTTTATTTTTTGTATCCGACCTCCTGAGCACACTTACATCCGGGCTTATCCCGAATACGATCTAGTCAAAAATAAGGTAAACACATTACATCTCTCTTTTCCTTCAAAATAAACAAAAATCTATACGAAAAGAAAACGATACAACCATACAAGCTGTTTTTCAAAACAAACTGTCAAACTAAACGTCCTTGCTCCGGAAGTATCTTCGCCCTCCATTAAATCAAACAACAACAACTTAGGCTATCGATAACATAGTCTTTGAATCTCAACAGGGCGAGATCTTACTCCCTCTCCGCCGATAGCGTCTCACAGGCGTTTCTTCTCTCTCAGCCTCTGGGTTCAAAACCTCTGGGGCTCTCTTCGCCTTCTTCCTGGTTAGCAAAACCTCTGGGATCTCTTCGCTATTCTCCCTCACGCTCCTTCTTAGGATCTCAATTCCTCGCATGGCGCGACTCTTGACAGACACTTATTTTCTAGGAAATTTCTAGTGACCTGTTACGCCGTCGCTATTTCTCGCTCGTCACCAGTGATCCTTTTCTTCTCAACGATAATGTGCACGGATCATGGCGGAAGGGAGTGTCACGCTTCCTCACTTAGAGTCGTCTCGCCTAACGAACACGGAGTCTCCCTCGCGCTAGAGTTGACGGCCTTGATATAGCTCTCTGCCATCAGAATATTCCTTCATCTTGGCCTTCGCCCTTGCTGTCACGATCCTTGATTACTGGGTCAGCGACAGGTGCTCGTCATCTCTGGTAGCTTGGTCTTAATGGCTCGTCCCGAACAGTGCGGTCGCTGGAGGGCAAATTTGGTTGTTGAGTGTGGGGTAGCACGATAATTTCTGAGAGAATCGGTGCATTTCCTGACTTCCAATTCTTGCTTTCGACTGTTGCGGTCTTGATGACTCTTTCTTTAACCGTGCGCCAAAAATTCTTTCTACTTCTCCGTACTGGCTCGGGGCCATCCTTGGGGTTATTCTTCCGATGCTTGAAGCCAAGATCTTCGGTCGCAGAACAAACTGAAAGTACCGAACTGTTGAATGGCGAGACCATTGTCTGTCCTATAACCACATCAGGAGTATTCCGAATTCAGAGAAATCTTGTCTAGATGTGGGATCACACTGTGCTGGGCTGGAGTAGGTTGACCAAATTGACTATGTTCCTCACTTAACCCAGGGTACCGAGAGTAATCGTCCACTAGTATCAGGAGATACTCCTCTGCACAGGAGGCAGTCTCAAGCCAAAGTCCACGCTTGACTTCTTTTTCCAGAGGGGCACTCAGGTATGGCGCGAGAACGATTTGCAGGGGAGTTTCTACGCTTTTGTTCTGGTGTACTTATTAGACACGCACTGTGACATGACTTCACTCAGCTTTTCGACCCAACTGTGTCGATGCCTGAGACACACCAGACTTTCTCACGAAGTAGGGCTTTGGAGTCTTTTACCAACCCTTGATTGGCACCTTCATGTGCGAGCTTATAAAACAACGTGCTCCTGCCATTCGCCTTCCGGGATGACTATTTCGCGTTTCCAAACGCAGTAATAATGTTACTTGTTGAGCAGACTGTAAAGCTCGTCCCTTCACCATTTGTTAGGCAAGTGATATGGCGGACGGCGTCAACATACGGTCGAACTCGCCGTTTCTATGCCAGTTTCCGTCATTTGATCATCTGCCTCAGGACACTGCTTGTATGTGTGGGGTCCGTTAACTGCTTGCACTGCCTTCAATGTCAGCAGAGCTTGAGTGGCCTTGGGTGTTGAGGTAGTCCGCGATGTAGTTGACATATTCCTCTGCAATCTTCTGCTAGTTTCGAACTTGCTGTAATCGATTTGTTTTTGGAGGGGTCTCGTGACATGTAGTCTTCAGGGTTTTTCCGTCTGAGATCCCTTTCCTGTACAACCACCACCGGTAAGCTGGTACGGCTGCAGTCTAAGGGCCCATCTCCTCGATTCGTGCCCGGCGGCTTGCGAGCATTGGGGTTACCCGTATGATGAGACACGAGGGCGTTTGTGGTCGGTGATTTAAAAATTTTAACACTGTCACCGGGGGTCTTTTTCCCGTAAACGCTACAGATGTAGGGTGTTCACACGCCCACACGGAAGGCGACAGCGAGAGCATTCACGGCCTCTGTTTGCGCTGTAGCGCTGTTCGGATTTCGAGTCAAGGGAACGACTTGCCATAGGTGACGACGTGCCGATGCGCCAGTCTCACGGGTCCGACTTGGGTGAGTATGGCTGCCTAGGCCAACGTGGGTTTGCGTCCACTGAGATCTCTGTATGCCCTGTTCTCTGGATCAAAGTAAGGTCGGCGACAAGGTGCACACACGAGTGGCATCCGTGCAGTTGGGCAACTGCACTGGTCGTGGTCGGTGCTGTCCATTCACCATGGCTGCGTCCTTGTGGGTTAACTTGCGCAGTGGTTTCGGTCTTGGTGGCGTTAGTCTTGGATGTAACCATCGAGCAGTAGTTCGTTCATTCCTAGGCAAGCTGCCGCCACTGTCTGACGGATTGGTAGGAAGAGTTTGAAGCGTTGGTGATGTCTTCGATCGTTCGTCAGAGTCATGGAGGAAAAATGCCGTCTTTTAGAAAACCACGTAAGCCGAAGAACACGAGCTTGTCTTTGCTGTAACTCACACTTGTCCTTGTTTAAGGGTCAGCCCTTTTCTGCTTTCAACCTCTGGAACACGGGGCCCTGAGACTTTGATTGTCTGCTCGTTCGTGATCCTTGTCCAAAGACTATAGATGTCCCGTCGACTGAATGTTTGAGCGCTCCATCGATACCTTCAAGCGTTTCACGGATTACGTTAAATGGAAAATCTCTGCAGCGCTAGATAGTCCCAAAATTCAATCGCTTGTTAGCGCATTAGGCCCATGTGGTTTGTTAAACGTTGGTGAGGTACCTTGACTCTGGCGCCAATTCTAGCTGGTTGTGACCCCTGGTTGAGATCGAGCTTACTAAACCACTGTCGCCACCGTGTCAGGTCTCCGATGATCTCCTTAATCGCTAGGTTGGTTGCGTGACGCCTCGCGCTTTGATTGCTTGGTTAGCCCGACGCATGTCGACGCATACTCTTATTTTTTCCAGGTGACTTGGGTTTAGGGGCAACAACTATGGGTGACACCCATGGGGTAGGACCCTCGATTTCGTTCGATGACGCCTAACTCTTCGTCCCGTTTGAGCTGTTCTTCCAGCTGCTTGCGCACATGGAACGGGACTCTTCTGTGTGGCTGCGCGACTGGCGGTATGGATTCGTCTGATGTGGAGTTTTATCTGGTAGTCCTGAAGTTTGCCAAGTCCGTTGAAATAGCTCACTATACTGCGAATGTCTGATTCAGCTGATCTGGCATCTGTGGTTTGGTCTTCTTTCACCTGTTGCACGATCTGGGAGGAGGTTGAGCTCCTGGCCTGAGAACGTTTTCCAGCTGAGGAAGTGCGGCCTCCTGATCCTTTAACCACGTAGAGCTTGTTCTTTGACGACTTTCGACTCGGATTCGATGGTTGTGCTGAATTTTCCGAGGACATGTAGTGGTTTGCTGGACTGGTTACGGCGTAAATCCGTATGTTACTAGTCTTTAGTTTTGGGATCGTTGGGTACCCTGTGGTAGTTTCGGCCTCATCTAAGACATTGATGGTCGCACCGGAGTCCTAGCCAGGAATGTGAGATTTGTTTTCGTGCACTTTGACTTGAAACAATCGGTTTCTCACGGTTGCTTACTGCTGTTTTACTGAGAACAGGTAGCACATCATCGTCTGAGTCTTGACCCGTCGTCATTAACTGCATTTACCCGTGGCTTTCGCTCCTCGTCAGCTTTGCTTTTCGACCTGCATCCAGCTTTTGAAATGGTTAGACTTGCCAACAGTTATCACAGATTGTTCCGATAGGGGGCCGGGCACGACAACGTATTGTCCCGCCTGCGTGGGGGTATGATTCCGGCCCGGCAAAAATCCGCAGTTGTCTAGTTTAGACAACTAAATAAGCACGGGTCTAGTGTGACTGGGGCGCTAAGGTGACATTCCGGGCGTGCCGTACAGAAACGAATTGATAATCTGTCTTAGAGGGGGTGGGTGGACTGGCGGAACCAGTCTAATGATTTTGTGTGCTGGAACACAGAAAAGAGAGGGAGGGGGGGGGGGAAGGGAAAGAAAAAGTGGGAAGGAAGAGGAAAAAAGAAGGGGAAAAAAGGAAAAAGAAAAAAGCGAAAAGAGGGAGGAGGAAGAGGGGGGGAGGGAGAGAGGAGAGAGAAGACAAAGACGACAGGTGAGGGGAGCAAAGCGCTGCAGTTGACATTAATATAAGGACTATACTATTACAAGGGAATTAGGTCCGAAGACGAGGATTTGGGTAATTTACATCATAAAGGAGCATTGTCCTCGAGAGAGAAAAAGGAAAAGGAGAAAGTGTGCTGAAGCGGGGAGACCTGGGTGAGGGTTGCATGTGTGGATAGTTCAGCAAAAGTGGGAAGTTCCAATTAAAAAGGAAGAGGCGGAGAGGGGGAGAGGGGGAAGAGGGCAAAGGAGACCAAGGATGTCTAGCGAGCAGCATAGGTTTGAAAGTAGAAAGGAAAATGCCGGTAAGAAACGTATCTAGGAAAGGGGGTGCCTATTGGGCTCAGTAGCGACAAGAAGCTGATAGAGTGTGAATGTACGAACGGGAAAATTTATTTAGTGGACAAGAAACGGATCGATGGGCTCCTGGAGTTAAAAATCGTCTCATGGGTCAGTGTTATCAGTCGGGGAAACGCAGGGTACGGCGGAGAGGTGTACAAATGAGGTGGATGTATGGATGTCGGTAGTCACTAGAGAGGTGCGTGGGTGAAATCTATAGAAATAAGCAGATGAAGTAGCCGGTGTCATGTAGACGCTCAAAGGACCAAGGAAGAGACAATGACGTGAGATAAGGAAGGAAAGTGCTTGGCGGGAAAGACAGAGAATCATATTATATGGCGTATTGAGCATGGGCATGTTGTATTTTTCGGTATAGGGAGGGAGCGGATAAGGGGGGGGAGTGAGAGTGATGATCGTGGTTTAGGAGAGGAGGAAGATGGGGGCTGTGGCGGGGAGACGGAGTGGGGAGGGAAAGCCTTAATGTGCGTGGGCGAGAAGCAGAGCTTCAGAGGATACGAAGAGTACGGAATCGAGGGGGGGGGGAAACGTGACGGCGCTTGTGGTGAGGATTCAAGGTGGTAGCGGGGTTTGGGTGGGGTGTGGGGTGGTCGAAGGATTGGGGTTGCATGTACTCCCTAACGGGGAAGGGGGGGGGGAAAGGGGATAGGTAAGGAGGGGGAGGGGGGAGAAGAAGGAAGAAAGGAGAAAGGGGAGAAAAGGGAAAAAAAAAGGGGGGGGGGAGGAAAGAAGGGAAAGAGGAAGGGGGTGGTCAAGCCGGAGGACGGAGTCAAAAGAGAGCAAGAACAAGTGGAGTATGTGTTGAACGAGAGGGGAGGGAAAGGAGACTCTTTGTCTTGAGTTGTTGGGGGTCAGTTACACCGATAGCTAGGTGAAGTTAGAGACAGAGTTTCCTGAATCTATGTCTAGCTACGGGGTTTTTTCCAGCAGCAATCCGAGGAGAGCGATGGGACCATGGTCAGCAGGAGGAACATGAGCATCAAACTCCCCGGGGCTGGGCCAAAAGGGGATGTCGGCAGAAGAGCTAAGTTGCCATCTGTGTAGGTTTAGAGGTCCTCGTCGCCAATGTAGTGATTCTTTAACTGATAGTTTTTTTAAATCGATCAAAAGGTGAGACTTAAGATATTACACATCTGCTCTCATGGGTCCTCGTTTTCAGGGTATCCGACCTCTCTGAGCACACAGCTGTAGCGATCCGGGCTTTTGCGCCGAATACGGACCTATTCCCCAATATATGGTAATCTAACATTAACAGTTCCCAGGTGTGCGTACGTGTCTTCTTTTCCCCTTGGCCAAACGCGAATTGGAAAAGAGTACCTGGTTGTGGGGCTGGTCACGTGGTCTCTCCATAATCTGGGAGATTACAAATAACCGATGCGAGGGAGGAGGCAGTTAAGTGAAGTAAAAATTTTGTCTCTACTGATGTGTTGTGTGTTTTTTCGGGTTGGTAAAGCGCGCTTTTGGCGGGTTCCAACGAATTAAAGTTCGAGTTGTTTTTTGCCAGGCTGTGCAAATTCGTGGGGTGGGGGGGGGGGAGTGGGGTGACCTGTTTACTAGTTGGCGATGTATCCTGCTCAAAGAGCTCTCAAAGAACTCTTCTTTGTCCTAAAGGAAATCGGGCCGCACTGTGCTCGCCCGCTGTATTGCAGACAGCGTATTTATGGTTGTTGGACCCATAATTTGGGACAAGATAAATTATTGATTTGACACATCAGTCCAGCATAAGCTTATATGCATGCCCGAGAGCAAAGTACGATTAATAGAATTTTTGAATGTCCTTCAACGATCAACGAAAGCCAGAGTTCTTAGTGTTTTTAAAAATTATCCGAAATATCGCCCACCGGGCCCTGTACAATTACACCGAGACATTACATACCGAAGAGTGAAGGCCGGCCGTGGCGAAGGGCTCGAAAGGCAACCAGTCCGCCGGATCGAACTTATAGTTTTACACAAATCCAGGACAGGAAATAGTGGTAAATAAAATCTTTATAGTTTTTGTTTATTCATTCGGTTTTACGACATGTTTTGCTCAACACCCACGATTCTTTATCTTGTTTCAATTTGAACGGTCTCGTGTATTTTGTCGGCTACCAGTGGCGATCGTTGCGAAAATATAATTTATAAAAGTTGACAAAATAACGAGCCGATCATAACATATTGGTCGATCGGTTATGACAAGAAAATTTCAACCCAAGGCCTCCAGGTACTTAAAATTACGTAGCTATTGTTTTGTTTCTGTTTGTTTTACATTGCACCTGCCTTACCTTTAGCCTTTAGGAATCTTACAAAAGAAACAAGTAAATTTCCGGAAGAAAATATAACCGGGCTTTTTTTTTATCAAGCCACAGCCAGCCGTTTTACGCCTGCTTTCCCCTTGCTTGAAATCCTATCAGATTAGTCACGGAGCTGAGCCGACGCTGAAGTCTGATGTTTGCCCTATAGTGGCCTGCTACTGTCAATTTTCTTGCCTCTGACGGTAGGTCTTTGAAGATCATTCCTCAATAGAAGCTAAAGTTGAATATGAGGAAAAAACAACGACAACATAGGGTACGAATCGGGTGTTGCAACAATCAATCCGGGGGGGGGGTGTAGACGTTCCCGGCGTTGTCGGCTAATTTCCTAGTCACAGTTCGACAAATTGCGTGACGTCAAAATGTGATTATTGTAACGTCATGGTTGTTGTTATTTATAAATCTTTCCTGCATACAGTGAAGTGAATTGCTTGCACAATTAAAACTACGAAAAAAGTAAATTGTACTTTCACACACTAAATAAAAACAGCAGAGTAGTCATGTTCAAATCAAAAGTAATAGCTTGATATGAAATTTGACCTAACGGCGACCCTGCCGAAGGGTCGCCAGTTTAGGTCAAATTTATCAAACATGACGTTGCGAAATCTCGTCAAGTCACAGTTTCGACGTGACTTCATGTTGACCGCCATAACCGTAATCGTCCCTTATTTAGTTAATCATGCAATTTCTCAGCAAGTTTTCTTTTTTTTCTCAGAAAATATACGGAAAAGATATGTATTTCACAACACAAAATGACAATTATTTTAACGAGACAATATTCATAATATAACATTTAGGCCAAAGGATGGCCCTGGCGACAATCTAACGTCCAGCTTTGATAAAAAAAATTGATCTAATGGCGCTTCCAGTGTATGTGATGTACGTACGCACCTCACAAAAGACAATCTCTGGGGGTTGGGGTAGGTGGGGGCAGGTCTGGGGGGTGAGGTGTGGGGGGGTACTACGATTGCTGTGGGGTCAGAGGTACGAATCTCGACGTGACCCTATTACGTAATCGTCCAAATATAAATCTGCACGTCTCAGCAAGTTTCTGTTACGATAAATTCTGCGAGTCTGGGCAAGTTTCTGCTTTTCCTTTCACGGAAAAGAAATGTAATTTTCACCGACAACGAACAAAAACATGACAATATTATGACCCTGGCGAATTGTAACGTAGCCCTTGATAAAAAATTTGATCTAATGGCGCTTCAAGTGTATTGTTAATGTATGTACGCACCTCACAGACACATCTCTTCAAGTCCACGATTCGACGTGCACCCTATGACGTTAATTCGTCCAAATATAGAATCTGCTACGTCCTCAGCAAGTTTCTGTTTTACATAAATCTGGCGAGTCTGGTCAAGTTGTCTGTTTTCCTCCTTCACGGTGTAACAGCGTTAGATAGCTGCCAAACTCTTTTATTGTACGAGGAAGATACAGTTATTCCGGCCCGGATCGTACGAGCTAACAACGACTTACCGCTGGCCTACAGCGGGCACAATACGGGCATCCCGAAGCCCTTACAGCAATAAGTCTAACAACACATATCGTAACATCTTCCTTTTCTTAACTGAAACAAAGTTAGTAGGTTAGTAAATGTTTCTGAGTTCAAAGCGTGTTCATTGTTCAGTGTTCACAGATCCGTTACAGATCAATTGCCGTAGTGTTCAAATGTTTCAGTTTGGATGGAGGTTTAACAATCCTTCACTGCGGGTCATTTGCATGAGCGGCCGGAGAGGAGGGCTTTCTTGAACATTTAAGTGAGGCTCTTCCATGGATGGAGTTGGGTCTCCACTGCTCGCGCAGGGTGAACGTCTGGTGAAGTCATTGGTATGTCAGTCACGGTCCGTGGTGGTGAAGCAGTTAAAACGGTGAGGTCCAGTTGAGGCTGGGGTGTCTGTGCGGCAGGGTTTGCTTGAACAGGTTCAGAGACACTATCCTTTGCACTGCGTAGAAACTTGCGATTTCTTCTATATATCGTCCCGCCGACCTCTACAAGGTAGGAACGTGGGGCCACCTTCTTAATGCACACCCCTCTCCTCCATTTTTTACTTGTGTCCTTTGGAGCTGGCATCAATCTGATGGGCTGACCAATTTCCAGTTCAGGAAGTGTCTTTGGACCCTCGGTCAAAGTATTTCTTAGGCCTTCTTCGCTTTTTTGTCAGTTTTCTTCAACGTCTGACTGTATCTCAGGCTCCAGGAGGTGCTGTGCTACTGGCAGTGTAGTCTTGGTTCTTTGGACATCAGTCTTTGCACTGGGCTGCTATCCATCCCTTCCGTGGGTGTATTTCTGTAATCAAGAAAACTCAGCCACTGAACTTGATTAGCCTTCGCTGCCTTCGCTGAAGTGTTTTAGGCCAGTCTTCACAGCAGCTTCAACGAGCCCGTTTGACTGTGCATGGTATGGTGAGGATGTGTCTTGCTCAAACTGCCAGTCGTGGGCAAATCTTGTGTATTCAGCACTGTCAAATTGTGGGCCATTGTCTGTGTACACTCTGTCTGATATACCATAACGTGGCGAAATGTTTGTTTGGTCTTGTGGAATGACTGCTGGAGATGTGGTTTGCAGCATCTCGTCAACTTCCCAGTATCCACTGAAGGCATCTACTGTTTATCAGATAATTTCTACCATCAGGCTGTATAGATCTTGGGCCACTATACTCCATGGCCGGGTCGGTAGCTCTGGAATTATCAACGGTTCCTTCGGCTGGGCTGGTTGATACTGCTGCACATAGGCTGCAGTTACTCACAGCTTCCTTGATTTGGTGGCTCATACCAGGCCAAAACAAAGCATCTTTGGCCCGTCTAAGACAAGCTTGTTGTCCTTGATGACTTGCATGAATGCGCTTCTATCATTTCTTTGCGTAATGCAGTTGGAATGATCACTCGATCGCCTTTATACAACACGCCATTGCAGACTCCGATTTCATCACGGTATGTCCAATACTCAGGCATTCAGTGGCTCAATTTGCTGCTTTGCCTCTGGCCATCCTGTAAGACAGTCATCTTGAGACGTTGTAGCTGGTTGTCTGCTTCAGTAAGGCGTTCGATGTTCTCCAAACCATCGTTTGAGATTCTCAGGAATTCTGCTGCGTTGACGTTTTCCAAGTCGAGGCGACAGACTTCTTCATGTTCCGGTCTGATACAATTTGTAGGGGGAGCAGTACTTGGCAGTGGTGCTCTAGATAGTGTATCAGCAAGGAACATTTCAGCTCCTTTCTTGTAACCAACCTTGAGGTTAAACTTCTGTAGGCGAAGGAGCATGCCTTGAAGGCGCTTTGGGCCTGCTGTCAGTGGTTTGGTAAATATCCCTTCTAAGGGTTTGTGGTCACTCTGTACGCTGATGGCTC
Source organism: Desmophyllum pertusum (assembly GCA_029204205.1). Lineage (NCBI taxonomy): Eukaryota > Metazoa > Cnidaria > Anthozoa > Scleractinia > Caryophylliidae > Desmophyllum > Desmophyllum pertusum. Next base: position 249,625 of record MU827781.1, read on the forward strand.
CCTTCCAAAGATGTATTGATTAAATCTTTCGCAAGAAAACACGATAGCGCCAACATTCTTTCTCAATCTGAGCATACCACGCTCTGTTGGTGTCAATGTTCTCGAGGCAAACGCCACAGGCTGACCCTCCTGGAGCAGGGCTGCGCCCATGCCAGTTTCGCTGCTGTCGCACTGGATGGTGACTGGTAGGTTCACATTGTAATAGCGTAACACAGGATAGTCTGCTACTAGCTGCTTGACACGAAAATGCATCTTGGTGGTGTTTCTCCCAGACCCAGTCTGCGTCCTTGTCAGTCAGTCGTCGCAATGGTTCGCACTCGTCAGCCAGATGGGGAACAAATTTGGATTGGTAGTTTACAAAGCCAAGAAACCGTTGTACTGCTTTGACTTTCTCTGCATTGGTTCGTCCATCTGGGTTTGGCATCTCTTGGACTGCACGACCTTTTCTGGGTCAGGCTTTACTCCGTCTGGTGTTAACAGGTGCCCAATGTAAGGGACTTCCGCCAGTCTGAGTTTCAGCTTCTTTGGGTTCAGCTTCAAGTTGACTTCTCTGGCTCTCTCCAATAATAGCAATTAAGTTGCGGTCATGGTCTTGCAACGCCTCTTCCTGGGTCTCCCCCTGGCCCGTGATAAGGATGTCATCTGCTATGACATAGAGGCCAGGTAGTCCCTCAAGTACTTCATGCTGTCCTGCGCTGATATTCTTCTGGTGCTGTTGCTATTCCGAATGGCATTCTCAACCAGCGGTACCGCCCGAATGGTGTCCAAAATGTAGTTAGGTAGCTACTTGGCTCATCAAGTTTCACCTGCCAGAATCCATTTCTTGCGTCTGCTACGCTGAAGACCTTGGCTTTAGACAGTTCGGGTAGTATTTCTTCGATCGTTGGCATCGGATAGTGTGACCGCTTTTTAGGGCTTTGTTCAAGGTCCTTTGGGTCCAATGCATAAAACGTAGTTTGCTGCCTTTTGCGATTTACGACAACTTCCACTGCATGATCCAGTCTGCTCGGTTCAGTAACCTTTTTGAGGAACTTGCATCTTTTCTAATTCCTCAATGTGTTGCCTTGAGCTCTCGCTTATTAGTGGTATGGCGAACCCCTCTTCCTTGGAGTGTGTTTTCACTGGGGTGCTGATGTTCGGGTTTCGACCTCTAAATGCGTATTCCTCCGGGAAGGCATCCTAAACCCTCAAAACACATCCTTGTATTTGAATGAAGTGATATCTTCTGAGCACTGTTGCTGGAGGACATCGTCTGACGCTGCTTTGCTACGTGTACTGTAATAAGCTCCCATACTAGTACAAGTTTTCATCCGACAAACAGGGGTTGTAGGGATCCCTGGACAAACTTGAAGTTTAGCAACATGTTGTTTGTCCACTTGAGTATTTAACATTGTAATTCACATTGCTCCTAGAGCTTGTACGCAGGCTTTCGGCAGTAATCATAGAGCCTAAGCTTTGCTTGTGGTTGGTTGGGCATGGCTGGTTTTCCACTTTGCTTAATTTCACATAGCCTGTCAAAAGACATGACGTTACATGTCATGCACCAGTGTCCAGCTGACACTTGATATCAGAGCTTCCTCCATTTTCATCAAAGAACCGAAGTCGTGCAAAAAAACCGCTTTCACACTTTGTGGTGATCCAATGCTCCCACGGATTCAATGCAGTACACTGACTCATTCTCTGAGGCTGAATCCTCTTGTGGCATAGTGTAAGGCTCTCCTTTTGAAAACACACGTCCCCCTGTTGAGAAAATGATTGGGTTTCCCACACTTCCTGCAGGTTTTGCCAAATGCTGGGCATTTTGTTTCTTATTAAATTGATGCTGGCCTCACACAGTACATGCCATCACGTTCCCTACCTTGAAACTGCCTGCCAGTGGTGTTTCCACTTCTTTTCTTTGGTATTCCAGGTCGCTTTCATGCTCTGGCGGTTTCTTGTAGTGCCTTGCTTACCATGTAAGTTTCACTGGCCTCTTGTATTTCGCATCCCCTTTCCAATTTATCTTTAGCTGCTCACTGGTCGCTTCACTGATCCTAAGAGACTCCCTATGGCCCCTTTCTTTAGATCACAGCTTTTCTATCTCTAGAATAACCTTGTCCTCGCATGCACTGTCCTTGCAGCCCAGCACCAATCGGTTCTCGGCACCATTTCGTCTTCGAGAGTACCAAATTCGCAGGGGTTCAGGAAAGTTTTGGCGAAGCTTGATCAAAATATTGGTTCAATTAGTTGTCGTGTGTTTTGCTGCTCCGTGTTGTGGAAAAATATATCTTCTCGTTACCAGTATATTTCCATAATCGGTAACGAAATGGTTCCATTGAAAGTATGTCCAGAGATGATCTTTGGATCTTTCATATCATCTTCGGTAATTAGTTATAAGCGTTTCAAGATCATATCTCTTACACTCGGTTCCCATTAAAGGCCTTTTGAGGGTTGCGACTTGAATGTTCTTGTCTTTCTTGTTCAAGCCCTGTCTGCTACAATGTAATCTTTTTTCGTATGCTTCACGAAATATCTTCCTAAATTTGTGGGTAAATCCCCGCTGCAAGTTTCATTTGCTCGCGCGCTGGAATCTGATAAGTTGGCCATATTCGCACGTGCCCAAATCCAAGATGGCGGTTCTTGAAGAAAACTATTAACTTCGTGGGGCTATAGGGCTAGTTTATCCAGAAAACACTTTTAGCGGTTCGTGTGATGCAATCCACACTTTGCACTTGTGTGGGGGGTTATCCACACGGGCTTCCAGCTCAAAGTAGCCACTTCTGATACCATTAGTAACAGCGTTAGATAGCTGCCAAACTCTTTTATTGTACGATGAAGATACATTTATATTCGGCCCGGATCGTAACTGAGCTAACAAACGACTTACCCGCTGGACTAACAGCGGGCACAATACTGGTCATCCCGAAGCCCTTACAGCAATAAGTCTAAACAACACATATCTGTAACACACGGAAAATGAAATGTATTTCACACAAAACAGAACAGGACAATATTTGACCCTGGCTGAAATGTAACGTAGCCTTGATAAATAAATTGATCTAATTGCGCCATCACTAAATTGTGTCCACCTAGTAGTGAGTACAATGATTTAATATTTTGACGAGTCAAACTCACCGACGTTGCGAAATCTGATACGCCGCTCCGATGTGTTTAACGCGGTCCTAAATTATATATTTATTTGGACCATCCAACTTTCACATAGGCTCGATTTCCGCCGCTCTCTCGAGTCCGGGCTTTCGTTCTTCCCCGATAAATCTTTCACAAGGCGATATACATTATAATATAATTCATACTCACGAGACCTAGCTTCATCCTCCTAGCACTTTGGCGGATTAGAGGTATATAGGTGAATCACGACAAAAAAAAAAAATCCTCCATTAAGCTCTATTTTACTAACGTCGGGCTGGGCCCCAGGCCCACGTCCCAGGTTTATAACTTGGACATTCCACCTTTGTTTATTTACATTGTGCGATGTGTTTGATTTTACAGCTTTTGTAAAGTGACTTTGCAAATTATTTTTTTGGCTTGGTTAGTTTAACAACATCTCGGCCACAGTAAATTGCCTCTAACACACGTAACTTGCCTGGGCTTAAAAAGAAATCTTAAACACGATCGCAAATCCCTGTGAACAGTGGCGGGTTTGTAGCAAGGGCACGACAAAGATTCGTAATTATAGGAGGTTCCCCATCCCTAGGGTTTAAAAAAATGTCACCTAGACACGTGACGCAGCTCCTCAACCAGGGTCTCTTTTCAATCGCGTTTGGCTGGGAAAGAAGAGAGACCTCTGGGAACGTAGGTTGCATCAAATGCCGTGGATGGGCGTCACCAAGGGAGAACTAACTGAAGCTGGAATTTAAGCTTATATGGAAAACTTCTTCGGTTAGAAAGGGGCAGGCATCTTGTTCAAAAAAACGGCCACTTGGTAGCTTTCAACGTCAGTTTACTTCAAAAAATGGGGCAATAGTAAGCCGACAGAGGCTTGTAAAATACGAGGAAATAGAACTCGTCGCTATTGGGCAGATTGGTCCCATCAGTAAAAACGGAAAAAAAACGAATACAATTGTTTTCTCTCTTGAAAATCGTCAAAGTTTCATTCAACAATGATACATAAGAGACCTTAATATTGATCGCCTGAAATGTTTTGCCATGTGACTTTTGCGGGCCGCGCTGTCCTCGGCTCGCGCGCAGTAGGGTTCCACTTTTGAAGGATTTTTCCGATTTTTGCGCGGTGTAAAAAAATCTATAATTTTGTGGAGGCTTAGCTATTTCACTGGTTTTTAGTTGAATACCTAAAACAATTGTTCACCTCATGGGTCGGTGAAGCTCAGCGGATTGGGGATCGCTCCCAGCTTATTCACCTCCACTTCGGAGATCAAGTGGGAGAACGCTTTGTCAAACTATATATAATGTTTAAGTTACTAACCTATCCTTTAATATCACACCAGAGTACATCTGCCGTCAGCCTGTTTTCCCCCACGTGCATTCCCTTTCCAGTTCATGTTGCGAGGAACGCTGAGGCGTTCCTGGAAGTTCCACTCTCTCGCTTTGTCCCCTCGGCTTCCTCGGCTTTTTGGGACCGGCGGGGGCCCTGAACACCTGGTTCTCGGGTTCTCCCTTTGCTCGCTTTCCTTTCCTCCAGCACCAGGTGGGTTCCCTGGGGGGTCCCAGTCTTTCCCGCGGCTGCCCCTGGGGTCCAGTCCTTTCCGCCGGGCTGCCCTGGGGTCCAGTCTTTTCGCCAGGCTGGCCGCCCCTGGTCCTCCTTTGTGGTTGCCGTTCAAACGGCTCTCGTCACGGGTCCAGGTGGCCCCAGGGGAACCCGGCATGGTGCCATGTATGCCGGGAAGAAGACCATTTGTCCCGGCTTGGGTTGCCGCACCGTAATTATAACGAGACCTGTCCAATGAAAATGACAAATGGAATTAATTTGTTAGACAAATTCATCGCTCAAGGAATTGAATAAAGGTTTAGCAGAAGGTTTTTCCAGAGTCTTAATGGGTGAATAAATCAAGTCTGTGCAATTGTTAACAAAAAGGAAGCCCAGAACAACCTAGGCAATCGATCGTGTTTAGAAGC